>CAKNWW010279500.1:12671-28429 GCA_932074435.1 Andricus kollari
AATTTATAAATAGTTCCAAGACAATAATCATAAATTCAAAACAAACAAATTATTCAACAGAATTTAACATCATTTTTTCCAAATATGCTCAACATCTTTCCGCTTTGGATTCAGGTAGTCCGACAGTTCATTCTCATACTTAGGTGATTCATTTAATAAGGTATATCCACCTCATCTGCATGGACTATCTGCAAAGTTATAAAGGAATAATGAAAAAGGACTAAAATAATATTTGTGAGGTCGGTGTGCAAAAAATCCGAAACTCGAGCCTTGATCAGGTCGAATCAGGTTCGAACTAAACCAGAAGCTAACAAAGTCCGGACACACTCCAAATATTTGAAGTATCCAAAAGTCAATTTTCAAAAATTCTACTTTCTTTTAATTGCTCAATTGAGAAATTAGTTAGATATATTTCATTGTACAAATTCTACTCATGTGACGACTTTTGGGAATGGCTATTAATTACGTCAGGATTATTAGTGAAACTTTAGATACCCTTCGAAAGTTCATCAATTACATCAAATGAAGTACTGTTGTATTCCCAATCTAAAAAAATCTTATAAACAAGAAAAATAATTATAAAATATATTTTTTTAATTTACAAATCGGTATTTCTAGATCATAAGAGGTTATAGAACGTTCGCCAATAGGTCGTTTGACGTGTCTCGAAGACGAGAACAAACATCTCAGATACAGTACTGTAGTATTTCTAATATGAACAAAGTTTTTCTCATATAATATATAGTATTGTCGTATTTTGAATTAAAAAAAAGTTTTTTTCATGTAAACAGAATAAACCATTTTTTTAAACTTCATAACTCGTTACTGGTAGGTCATAAAAGTTTCAACAATAGGTCGATCGATGCGTCTCAAACACGCGATCAAATACATTATATTTTGTATTACTGTAATTTGAATATCAAAATAGTTTTACTTTTTATTTGTTTTATTTTTTATTTGTATTTTGAAATATTTTGCATAGGTATTTGTTTTTTGAAATCTCTTAACGAAAAAAAAATACTTGTAAATGGCCGCACTAGCTCAAAATCCTATCATACCTGTATATCAATCGGAGTTGCAGCTCCTCCAAATTTCGAATATTGCGAATTTTGCAAAAGATGGCCTTGCAACGGTACAGTACAATAATAACCTAATAAGTTTGAGAATCACTTTCATATTCCAGACTTCACACTCTTTCCCCTATTCCTCATTGAAAATTCTATACTATTATATTTTTGGTGCCGAATTCATCTCGTTTGATTACAAAATTCTATCATTTAACTAAAAATTCAATTATTTGGTTGAAAATTCATTTTTTTTTTAGTTTAAAATTGAACTGTTTGGTTCAAAATTGGAACGGCTTTAAATGGTCACGGCCTTAAAAATTCATGTACATATTTCTTTTAAACTTGGTCTTTTTTGGTTAAATATGCGAATGTTTGGTTGAAAATGAATCTGTTTTGCTTATGGTTTCAACATTTTTCATTAAATTCATTTTTTTTAAATTCAACTGTTTTTTATAATAATTTATATCTTTCTGGGTTGAAATATCAACTATTACATTTTTCGTTAAGAATTAATATTTTTTGGTTGAAAGTAGAACTAATTGGTCGAAAATCCATTTTTTTTGTTGAAGACTCATCATTTTAGTCAAAAATGTATATATTTGTTTAAAAATGTACATATATTATATTTAGATATAAAAATTCATTTTACTGGTTAAAAATTCTGCTACTTGGTTCAATGCTTTTGTTGCAAACATTTTTTAAATTAATTTTATTCAGAGAAAAGATCTCATGTAGCTCCGCTGGGATTCGAACGCCAGGTCAACTGATTTCCGGTCAGGTGCTCTAATCACTAAGCTACTAGAGAGGTCGGAAAAAGAATCCTTTTTCCTTATCCAATTTAAAATTCTTGCATACATATTTAAATAGCTGTAAATTTTAAATTATTCATTATACTCAATACTACAAATTTAAAATGTGGCTAAGAAATGTAGCTAATTTAAAAAATGGCTAAACAGCTCTTTCTTTGATGACAAAATCAAAATAAAAAAGTCAGATTTTATAATTTTGTTAATTTTTACTTCTTTCTACTATAAAACAGTTATCAGATGCAAGAAAGTCATTCAAGTGAAATGAATACATATTATATTAATGAATGCTAGCGTAATTTGTTTTAATTAAATACTTGTTTAGAGTAAGCTAATATGTCGCCAGTCGCCACTAATACTTCTATATGCACGAAGAGGTCCTCGAGATACCTTTTGTTTAGATGGTAAAAAGAAGTGGACTTTTCATTTATTAATAAGAAATCATCCAGGTCAACCAGTGTCACAATTTTCCATAAAACTTTTGCAAAGCCTATACCTACCATTAATAACATTGGTTATTGTTCATAAACTCTCTTGCTTTATGTTTATAAAAAATGTTATAAATAAAAACCTACAATGAGAATATTAAATTTATTTGTAAATTTTTTATTTTTCTTCGACACAAGACAACACGTTTTACTATTATGATACTTTATTGTACGACGAGCCATTATTTATTCAGAGCCTTTTCAGCAATCTATTTTTTTAGAAATCACGCACACTTGAATAATTGCAATTTTCTATGGAAAACTATAAAAACATACAAGCGTACAAAATTTTGAAAATCAAAAACTGGATGCTGTTGAAAATTAGGGCGTGAGGACCCTGAATATGCATATTAATTCATGGGCCATTAACCCATTGTAATTTTAAAAAATTCGAATTTTTCCCAACTTTGCGCAAACAATCAGAAAGCAATATTTAAAAAATAGGAACAGGCTAGGTCAAATTTGCAACATCATAATAGGGCCTTCTTCTTGCTTCAAGAGAGTTAACAAAATTTTAATTACTATTTACATTCCTAAATATTCTTATATAATTTTTCTAAGGAATTAGTTGCTTTTCACTATTGAGTTAGGGAATTTCTTCACTAATCAAATTATTAATTTTCATCTAATATTTGTTCACTCACTTTTTGCTAAGCAGGTCTGTAAAATTTTACTCGCAATTAGTTAAATTTTACCAATTTTGATTAAGAGTGACCTCAAAGTATCTTTTGCATAAGGAAAAAAGATATACAATTAAAATAAACTTCTTTAGGCACTCGATTGCATACGTATTCAAGCTGGTGCTTATTTAAAGCAAATCATTTTTAATAAATTTGCTAACTAATTGTAATTTTCTATGGAAAATAAGAAAAATATACAACAGAAATAATTTTTAAACATCATAAACAGCACTCTGTGGAAGAGTAGCACATGAACACCCTAAATATGCATAATTAATTTCGATACCATTGATCCATTGCAATTCAAAGAGCCTAAGAAATGCTCATTTTCTTAACTTTGTTCAAATAATTAGAAGGCAATGCTTTTAAATTGAGGCAGGCTACGTCAGGTTTACAATTTCATAATACGAACTTCTTATTATTTGAGCAGAGTTAAGAATGTAAAACCGTCGCGATATTTTATTAAACTTTCATAAGTAAATTTATTTATCTCTATCAAGCAATTAATTGCTTTCGACAATTTAATTATCAAATATCTCTATTAATCAAATTCTTAATTGTTTACTAATCTTCGGCGGATCAATTTTCCACTTATTCAAGCTGATGTTCATTCAAGGCAAATCATTTTTACAAATTTTGCTAAATAATTGCTTTCTATATAAAATAAAAAAAATGTAAAATTGAAAAGAATGTTGAAAATCGAAAAAAGAACTCTGTTGAAAGGTAGTGCATGAGGATCCTAAATATGCATAGTAAATTTATATATTAATCCATGTTTTGATCCCATATTGATCCGTTATATTTGTAAAATTGAAAGAAATTATTATTTTTTTAACATTGTTTAAACAATTAGAAGGAAATATTTTAAAAATGGAAACAGAGCATGTCACGTTAATAATTTATCTTAATATGGCTTTCTCATTGTTTCAATAGAGTTAAAAGTGTAACACCATCGGGTCGTTTTATTAAACTTTTGTATTTTTGACGTTTTCTATGTTTATAACTTTTTTTTTTTCAATTATTATTTACAGTTCTAAATAAATTTATTTTTACCAAGCAATTAGTTTTACACAATTGAATCAGAAAATATCTCGACTAATCGAATTCGCAATATTCTACCAATTTTTAGTAGCTCACTTTTCGCTAATTGAATCTGAAAAATTTTACTCGTTCTTAGTTAACTTTTATCAATTTTGATTCGGGGAACAAAAAGACTTAAAAAATTAAATATACTTCTTTAAGCACTCAAGTTGATACTTATATTCTCCTCGTACCTGATTAAGAAAATAGATATGTTGGGGGTGGCGACGTGGCCTATTTGCAATATTTTTTACAATATTTTTTTCTGATTATTTCAATAAAGTTAAAAATTATACTTAATTCGAGTTCTTTATTTTTCATTTTATTTTTCACGTATTCCAATTCTATTAACTTCTTTCAATTAATTTATACAGGTCTAAATAAATTCATATATTTCACAAAGATTGAAGATTGAAATTAAAGATTAGTATATTGTGATATCTTTGGTGAATCTTTTTTAAGCGTTGATCTTATTTTTTTTTTTAATTTGGTCTTGTGTTCTTCATGGGATACCATGGAGCTAGTGAGACATATCGAGCATATAAGTTTTTTTCCAAAATATGGCCATATAAGAAATTAAAACTTCGAGCACGATATTTATCACAACAAATCTTAATCACATCTCTATTATGTTTTGAAAAAATCTTGTTTTTTTAGGGAAATAATTGATATGCATGAGATTTATAAAAAGCTGTTGTCAAGCAAAAAATACCATTTGCAAACAGCTTTGGATTGTACCTTGTTCCACAAATTTATGTATCATTTGTGTATTCGACATGGAAACTTAATGTTCATTATGGTAATTGACAATAATAAGTTGTTGAGTTCATCATTGTGTTTAGAGTTAAATAATATAAGTTTTCTTTTTTAAATAAAATCAATGATAAAAACCTTCTTTTAATTTCGACTTCCCAACAAAGATAAACTAGAAGTGTATGTATTCTTGTTGTGCATAGTTGGATTTTTATACTAAAAACTCATCTTAGTTTTTAAATGTACTTTTCCGTTTAGGAAAACCAATGTTTATTTTGAGAAAAAATTACCTTACTGATGCATACTCACATATTTTTATCAATACAGACAGGATCCGGACAAGCTGGCAAATTAAATAGTAACTAAGTAAATAAGGAAACAAGTGCTAATTGTCGTCAATAATTTTTTTTAAACAATGTGTTGTTACTCAATTATTACAAGGATAATCAAAACTAATTTATGATATCATCATGAGTTTGTAAAATTGTATAAATTTGATCATGCACAATTTAATTGATTAACGCCAGTGTCTACTCATACCACAAAATGCTGGCTATTCGTATTAGAGAATTTAAATTTCAGAAGAAAATTTAGAAAAACTTGTTATAAACAAAATATTTAAATTATAAAAACTTGGCAGGATTGAATGTATTAAAGAGTCAATCGTTTCCGCAAACATAATTATGTAGGAGGTTTTTAACTTGGCCAACTTCGATTTAAAACCTAAAGAAACAAAACTTAGGCGTGTGACTAAGATCGCAATATTATATTCACAGAATTAAAATAGTAATGAATAAAAATGGAAGGTATAAATTTCAAAATAAATTATAATCTATAATTAAATTTCCTTGGAAACTTTTTCAGCAATTAACTTCTTTTTATAGAGACAACTCTCATGTCGTGCAACATCTTCCACGAAGCTTTCTCGATGCTTCGAATTCCCGGCACATTGTTCGCTTCCTTATATATATTCCAGCGTCGTAACTCATCTTGGTTTAACTACTACCGAGAGTTGTCTCACGTGAGAGACAAGTCCAAACGTCACGTACGAACTATATGGGGTAAATGTCACAATGAGTCTGGGATTAAATTTTTTTTTAATTAAATGATTCATTCGGGTATTATGCATGCTGTAAATTCTTTGGATCAGGTTTGTGCGAGAATACGGACAAATTTGTGGAAACAGGTATAATAAATCATGCTTGTGTTTTTTGACTCTTTCCAGTACATGCTAGACCGAAGCAAATAGTACCAAAAAGAAAGTAGACAAAATCCTGTAAAAAGTACAGCAACAAAAAAGATGTTTTGCACAAAAGCACTAATTTTTTTTTCTCTTAAAATTAGGAAACCTATTAATTTTGGGCAGACATCTTCCACAGATTATTATTCAAGGTGAACTTCATATTAAGTCATTAAAAAAAACAATGTTCTGGTCATAATAGTATACAAAATGAACCACAGTTATGGTTTCTGAATATTCAATTTTTTCCTAATAATTCAAATTAATGCTGGCAGAAACTTTCTTAATCTTGCAAAACAACTATTAAAATACTGGTACTGAATAATAAAACATGTACAATTGAGGCTCCGAATTCAATTAACCCGCATAAAATATTACGCTTGAGAGTGCACTCAGAAAACGATTTGGTTGAAACAACAAAATCTTTTTTGGCTCTAACATAGAATATGGTTATGATATGTATAACAAAATATTTGGTTGACTCAACCATATTTTTTGGTTATTTTAACCAAATCTTTTGGTAGATGGAGTGTTTGGTTGATTCATTCTGCCGAAATCCAATGAAATCCTTTAAAATCTTGTAAAATTTAATACAATCAATAATCTAAAAGCCCTCGAAATCTCGTTCATTACTCTGAAATCTTTGAAAAATTCGAATTCCCTTAAAATCGTTAAGAGTTTGTTTAAATCCCTTGATGTTTTTTTTAATTTCGTAAAATCCTTTGAAATCTTTGAAAATCCTTTCGAATCCTTAAGAATTTGGTGAAATCCTTCAAGATCTTTAAACTTTGCCTGAAATTCAGAAAAAAAAACGGATAGGAAAAAATGAATCGATTTATTCGATTAATCGTATTTACAAGAATCGAGTCATAAGCAATCGAATCAAGATCACCCATGCCTGAATCTGTATTGTACATAAGCTTAAATCTGTAAAATGATTGACGCGACAGCAGGAGAGATGAAAAATTCATTGTTTTCAATTCGTGAGGAATCTAAATACATACACAAAGATAGGATGGGTGTATTTGTTCATTGAGCTTTCTTTGAGTAAAAAGATAAAAAATGTATAATTAAACAAGAACAAAAGACTAAATTTATGGTAAATGTTCGCATTTAAATTAGCACTCTCTAATTGTCTATAATAAACTAACTCTTTAATAGTATGAGCAAAAATCCCAAAAGCCAAAATCATCACCAGATCTTCAGATAAAAATGACAGTCAGAAAATGATGTCACTTTATAAGGTTCATTGTGAACCATAGTGGAATGTGCGTCGGAAGATAGGTTATACATACATATATAGTGTCACAGCTTCATCCCAAGGCATCCTAATTGGTTGGTGTGCTCCGCCGTCTAATTAAGAATACGACTAATTATTAATTACGTCGACGCGAGAGCACGAATTAATCGCTCGGAAGGCTGCAGGGGGGCCTACTCTGCAGCCAAGACAAGTTAAACCTGGCATAAGTATTGCACTCAATGTGCTCCAGCACGTAGTAGGACACTCTTCCCTATAAGGTGTCATTGGTATGCACCTTACATGCCCTAAGTACTTCGAGTACTCCTGTTAGAATGATTTATTGCTTTTCCTAGTCGAGTAAGCAATTCTACTTCTCTTCTTATTACAAATTCCCTTCGTATCGAGCAAGTAAATATTAATTACCTACATGTTCAGTAGTTTTGTAGATTGTAAAGTTCTATCATTTTTACGCTGTACAACAACAAAAAATTATACCTAATCTTGCATCTTGGCTTGGCTGTCATTATTTGCGAAGTGGTAAAGAAACTGGCAGATAAAAAGAAATAGCGGGAACTGATCAATCACTAAAATTCCTAGCACTTCAAATGAAGACATGGATAAGGACCATATGAGGTTGGCACTTTGTTTAATTTGGAATAAAGTATACGAGGTGCCAACTTCAAATAGTCCGCATCCGGTTGTGATTATTTTGTATTCTATTACAATCTATCAGCCCAAAGAATTAATAATCAAATTAATGATTCCACTTAATTCACTTAATGGTATCAATTGATGGATTTAGTAAAACAATCTGCGAAATCTGTGAATCTAACAATTGAAATCAGTCCAGTCAATCAGTTAATCCGTTCTGAGTTATTCAATCCATTCAGTCTAAATAATTCGATTAAGTCAAACAAATTTGCTGGGTTCGGATCTACCAGTTGCAGACCTGATTAGAACATTTTTACTTTATGGTTTTCAGTGATATGATTGATTGAAATTTCAATAAAAGAAATAACTAATTCAATCCAATCAATCTGTCTAGCTATTAGGACGATATCTAAATTATTCAATGCATTCAATCCAACAAAATGATTAATCCAAAGAACATCGTTGAGTAAGATAAGTTCGAGTCTAAAATTCAGACCAATGTATAACCAATATCATCAATCAAGCGAGTTAATACAATCCATTTAGTCAGTCCTAACAACCAAACAATTGAACGGTTGTGTGTAATAACACACTACTTGTATTTTAACAAGTCACTTAATTTTCATTTGTTTGCACATAACTTCATGAAGGACATATGAGAAACAAGTGATTTCTACAAATGTGAGTAGGATGTTATTGTCAAAGACATTATAATATCTTTATTATTGTATCCAACTTCTCAAATGATCATTTAAGCAATCCATAAAATATATCAGAAGTATCCAATTCAATGAGTCCATTCAATCAATCTAAATAATCCGGTTATACCAATCAATTTATCCGATGAAAATAAATTAATGACATGTTTCTTCGATTCCAATCGAATAAATTCCAAGTTAGACATGAATAACTTTTAAACTTTTTTCAATAAGTGCATTTAAAAACATGTTTCTTGAATATTTGCAAAAAATGTAAATTACACAACATTTGTTTATTTGCAATTTTGTATAGCTGTTCATACCCAAGAAATTTTGGTTCAAAATTGACCCGATTGCAAATGTATAATATTCACAGAAGAACCCCAAGCCTTTTTTATAATCAAATTGGAATTCTTTCAAATATAGTTTTTAATTTAACTTAAAAATACCCCTTAGGTTAAGGAATTATTTTTTTGCCTCAAAGATATTACGGAATGATATTAAAGAAATAATTTACTTGAAGTAATTATTTGTTTACATTTAAGAAAAATTGTCATTGGAACGAAACAATTTTCTTTAATTCAAAGAAACCGATTATGCGAAGCCATGAGAATGACAACTGGACAAGAACCAAAACTGAAAGTTTAGAGGATGCACAAAAATAGTTTTCCGCTATCGGTTTTCAACAATAAAATTTTTTATAAAATTATGGCAGCATTTATTGCCCAAGAATTCTGCATTGAACATGTGGGAACATTAGGACAAGATTTTTTCTGTGTGTCAGGAGAAAGACAAACCCGTTGTTACACCGTTTTCCATTTCATAAATTTTAAAACTGCTAATTTTTTTCTACAAAATCACGAGAATATAGTAAGGACCTTTTCGTGATCGTCTTAAATTACTCGAAATCCTTAATAACAGAATTTCGAAAAATTGATTCTTATCCAGTTGTCTTTTTCATGTCTTGATGTACACCGTATAGTGGAATAGATACCCATTAAGCACTGTAAAAACTAGAGATCTCTTTTTTATGGTATCATTTTTCCGTGTCCTGTTTTTGAATATAATAACTTCATGCTGTTATTTTCAATGTAAAAAAATTGAATGTGGGTTCCCACCAGTGGTATCATTGGGTATCATTTTAGCACCACTCGAGACTGTTTTTTTTCTGATTATTATTGTAATACCTGAAAGTAGCCCTGAAACCATACTTTATTTTTACAGTGATGTGGTCCTTATGGACTGGAATTAAATATTTTTGATAAGAATTGGGCACTTGGTTGAGTATTTCGTAAGTAATACGAGAGAATGATGCCATCTGATTTTCAGCTAATTTTCAGTAATATTTATTGGTACCTGTAACAATTTTAAGTTTTAAATACATAGGAAAAATTGTGATAAAAATTGATAATTTTTGATGATGTCAGAATTTTTTGGAAGCACAACAATAATAATTACATTTGTTGGATTTGGTTTATGGCACCCCTATTTCAAAATTTAAAAAAACGAATTCTTCATAATATTTTGTAGTATCGTTTAGAGAAACTTATTTTTACTTTTATAAATTAAAAAAACACTTTACATCTTATAATAATGCTAATTTGGCATCCTTGGACTATTTTATAGTAAATAAGTTACAAAATTTGTTCACGATTAAACAAATTGTCGTGTTTTTCCATTCGAATAGAACCCATAGAAATACTTTCAAATCCTCCATGGTGGTCAAGAGTCATATCTTTTTTTCAAATCATGTGTTATCCTGATAGGATACCACAAAATTTCTACATACCCCATAAACAGATTTCAAAAAATAATTTTATTCACTTCGCCCTACCCTTTTATATCATTTTACTATAAAAAAAAAAGAATTATACTTACAAAAATGTAATGTGACTTTTCTGGAAAGTTTCCCGCTCCCCCATTTTAACAGAACCATAACAGCTCCTCCTGAACCCTTCCTCCCCTTAAAAGCGTTACATTATATATGGACAACCTTAAAGTATTTGATGCATTTGCAAATGAATTGTCTGCGATGACATGTAGTTTTTTCCATATTACAAGGGATTACAAAAGTACCTTGGATTACACATGCATTTCCTGGGATTACAAGTCGATTGCCCTGGATTGCAAGTGTATTACTCCATAATACAAGGTGGATTCATTACCTGGGATTATAAATTGATTGCCTGGGATTACATTTAGATTTCAAGTGTATTACGCCAGATTGCAATTGGATTACATAAGATTACAAATGAACTACCTAGAATTACAAATGGATTTTCTAGGGTTATAAAGGGGTTACTTGGGATTGCAAAGAGATTGCCTGGGATTGTAAGTAGATTACTCCATATTATGAGAAGTTTATTTGGAACTACAAGTGGATTTTCCAATAAAGGGGAAATCACTTGCAATCCAGCAGGCGGATTATTCCATATTGCAAGCAGATCACCTGGGACTATAACTAGATTGCCGGCGATTACATCTAGATTTCAAGTGGATTACTCCAGATTGTAATTGGATTAACTGAGATTACAAATAAATTACCTGGGATCACAAATGTATTATCTGGGATTAAAAATGTATTATCTGGGATTACAAATTGATTGCCGAAGATTACAAATGGTTTGCCTGGCGTTAAAAATGTATTGTCTGGCATGGAAAATGAATTACCTGGGATTACAAATTTATACCGGAATTAAAAATTGATTACATGTGATTATAAGCTGCCTTTTGCATGAAACCAATAAAAAATAAAGGCCTCTCTTATGAAATTCTGAATCTCTTCAACAATGTTTCAAGTGCATCAAGATTTGAAACACTTTAAAGTAAAGTTGATGTGAGGGAGTGACTTGATGGAAGAACCGAAGCGAAATAAATAAGTGCAGAGGAAGAGATGTTTTGCGAGGGAGGAGTTCTTGATGAGGTGGGAGGGGGGGGGGGGGGCGGGCCATCAAGGGGGGCCCGGTGGGGGCAAGGGTCAGCAGCTTTAACATCCCTTGCTTTTATCCCCTCCTCACCGGTTTATTTCTCTCTTTCATTCTCTCGCTCTCGCTCTCTCATTTTCTCTCTATCTCTCTCAATTCGCCGTTCTCAGAGGGAATGTTCGAAAGCGATCTTCGTCTTTCACTCCGCTTGTTCCGCAAGAGGAGAGAGAGGAGGGAGAGAAAAAAGGATGGGTATCTTCCTCTTTATCAAACTGCAGCCTCTTACCTGGAGCACGGTCAACTCCCACCCACGGAACCACCTGTGGTACCACGGGGTCTGCAACAGGTGAGAGAGACTACGCTTGCACTCTTGTTGCGTGAGTGAGTATGTGCTTGCGTGAGCGCGTGCGTGAGCGAAATTCGAAAAGTTCGAACCTCATCATTCTCATCCTCCTGAGTCTACCCAACCACCTTATCTTTGTTTTATTCTTCATGCGATGCTGGATTCATTTGAAAGTGTTCATTCACTCATTTTTACTGATATCTTATATCGTATAGCGTACTTTTTTTTTTGAAATCACATACTTTATACGTTGGTATCTCTTTAGCTTCGACAATATCTTTGATAGTGACCAAATTAAATAAGTAAATGAATAAACGTATTGGTGATTTGCGGCTTATCTTTTTGAATTTGGTATTAATGGGTGCGGTAATGTTAATTTGTTCGGATTTGCAGATGCAGACGTTTTTGAAAACAGAGATATTTCTAGAACATTCTTGAAAAATGTGGGAGATTTGTAGAATGTGTTAGAAAATTCTATACCACTCTAGAATATTAAAAATTATATCAAAATATTCTAGGACATAATTAGATACCAAAAAATGGATACTGAATGATTAATTTCTTATTTACACAGTTCAAAATAAAAATATTATTTACATTCCATAATACCACAAGAACTTCTTCCTTACTTTCATTTAACACAAAAAATTTCAATTTCAAATTTCGGTAGAACAGAGGTCAATACACAGGTCACCCTCGCTGCTAAAGTATAATTTAAGTCCCTTAGCATGAGTACATTTACCGCAAGACCACTTCACTGGGTACGGGCCTGTGAAAATTTTTCTTTTACTTAGGTGTCGCACATAATACGTCACACATTCTTCTTTTATTTATGTCGTTGTATCCCTTGTGGCTTCAAGACAATTTTATTCTCGGGGTTATTTAAACATAGGAAAAACGTGTGACGTATTATCTGCACGAACCCTAAGGTGGGCTTAGCATCTTTGTATGTTTTTAATCACAACCAGTGATAACCGCGGCTGTATCCAACTTTACTGGAAGTACTCGCAATTTCCTGAAAGTTTGGCCAGGGGAGAGGAAAACTGCAGAAAGCCGGTTCCCGAGTTCAGCCGGTTTTTCGACAGTTGAATTTGAAGGTAGACATTCGACTAAGGCCATCGAATGCACAAAATCATCCTCAGCGTCAAACCTCTAGTTCGATATTAGTGAAAATGCAGCGCATACACAAACCTGTGTCGTACGTCGCAGATGGACACCCATCCGAGTGCTATCCGCGCTCTAAATTAATTAACATCTGGACTCTTCCCGAGTTAATATTCACCGCGCAGCTAATGCCGTCGGTATACGAGACGATAATATCATTTTGTAATAGTCGAGCGAGATTCTCGAATATACTATAAAATAAATCTTTTAATGCTGACTTTGAAAATACTGGCATTTAATGGTTAATTTTAAGAGAAAATTGAATAAATTTACATTTTTCTAAAGTTTAGTACATTTTAAAGCAAAATTATTTAATTCTGCAAGATTAATTTTTTTTTAATCGAATAAGTTTAAAAGATATTTAGAAGTTTTAAAAAGCGTGAAAAATGTTTAAATTGGAAAGATTTCGACAGTTTTTTTGTAAATGTAGATTTTCGAAGATTTTGAAAATATAAGGGGTTTCAAAATTTATACAGGTTTAAAGGGACAGAAAAATTTTTTTTGGGGTTCCTGGAAAAATTTCAAGGGATTTTTTATTTAAAAAATTAATTATAAGAGAAAATTAAAAAAATTCTCTTTTATGAAAAGTTTTTCTTAAGATACCTTGAAACATTTCATATGATTTTTTATTTCAGAAATTAATTTTAAGGGAAAATTTAATAAATTTACATTTATCTAAAGTTTAGAAGATTTTAAAGCAAAATTGTTCAATTCTGCAAGATTTTTTTTTTTTTTAATCAAGTAAGTTTAAAATATATTTAGAAGTTTTTAAAAAAGTAAAAAATGGTTAACTTGTAAAGATTTCGACAGTTTTTTGTAAATGTAGATTTTTAACGTTTTTGAAAAAATAAAGTTTTTAAAAAGTGGTAAAGGTTTAGAGGGAACACAAGAATTTTCTTAAGCTTCCTGGAAAAATTTCAAGTGATTTTTTATTTTGAAAAAATTCTCTTCTATGAAAAGTTTTTCTTAAGATTCCTTGAAACATTTCAAATGATTTTTTCATTTCAAAATTAATTTCAAAAGGAGATTTAAAAAGATTTCCAGAATTGTCAAAAAAAGAATCTAAAAGATTTTTAGGCGATTTAAAAATATTTTAAAATAATTTGAATAATTTTAAAAGATATTTAGGAACTTTAGAACGTTTGAAGAAACTAAAAATATTTCAAAACGTGAAATGATTTTCGAAAATTAATAAAATATTTATAAATTTCTTCCAAACTTCTAAAAATCCTAAATATCTTTTAAACTGTCTCGAATTTTTCTTCAAATTCAATTTGCTATAACTCAACGAAAAAGAATCATGTCAGGGCAAACCAGAAACAATTCAAATGCTTAATAATAGTCATTTATAGCAAAACTAGTGCGAATGCTCTAAAGAAATTTATATACATTTTATAGATGGTAAAAAATGGCCGATTACTCTGGTTCTCGCACCTGAGAAATGTAGGCCTATGTAATTAATAACTGAAATGCACGACTGTTTATGGCTTAATTAAGTTTTCGATGCAGATTACAGAGTTTCAAAAAATGAAAAGACTTGGTTTAGAAATTTGGATTCATTTTTTTATATGAAATTAATAAATCGAGTAAAAAGAAAATCATAATATAAGATGCAATAATAGCCTGAAAAAGTACTAAATATAAGACAAATTAATATAAAAGTACTTATTCAACTTACTGGTTAAATGAATCAAATAAGGATAAGGCTTTTGCTTATCTAACGTAGAAAATGTTAACTGACATCAATAACCCAAAACAATTTTTACATTTTCCAAATTCATCCATTAATCAATCTATCACCTTTAATAGTTGTAAAGTTCAGACTCTAAGTAGAGCGAAACCAGTGCATAATTACAAGTGACGACTAATTACATCCCTTAGTTCATTAATAATCCTCAATTTTTCGTAAAAAAAAAGTTGTATAGAGTACATTTGCAACTTTCTACCGACAGCAGTTAATTAATAACTTTTCTAGCAGCCTAGAGACAGGTACACAGTTGTGAGTAACTTTAGAGTATCATTTTGCATAAAAATATGAAATTGTCCTTTTTCGAAGTTTTTCCGGAATGCTTACAATGATTTCTCCATGACTATTCATTCGCAATTAATCCACACGTCCGTATCGATTATTGCCTACCGCATGTCGTTCTTAAACGAGCGAGCTGTTTATACCGCAGTATAATAAATTCACTTTTCTTTCCTTCTCTTTCTTGCCTCTTTTCTCTTTCTCTTTATATGTCCTCTTCCGCCTCTTTCTCTGCCATTTTTAGCTGGAGAAGAAACTATTTGCATCATTAATTTCCGCGGAACGCGCACCTATATGTATAAATTCTGCACGCCAGGCTCACTTTAATGTATACCTACTATTGAGAGCTGAAACCGGTTCGATGATATTTATTTCAATCGAAAATCGAAAATTAAACATTAACATTAACATAGTAACAACCCACGCTGTTGAGTTACTTTGGAAAACTGCTACACATTAGGAGCGAAATATTTAAAAATGCAACGGTTCAATTCAATAATTCTATCCACCCAACCAAACAAATCAAATCATTTAGTTATAATAATAAATCCAATTGGGGAGCGTCCATTAATTACACAAGGCTCTCTTTTTTTTGGGT
>CAKNWW010279565.1:0-12317 GCA_932074435.1 Andricus kollari
GGTTTGAAAATCTTATGCTTACGATGAATTGCTTTCCTATCGTTATCAATCAACCTGTTACTGGCTTGCATTGTCCTTAGACCTCCAGGTACCTTTGCAATTTGGTGGAAGTCTCTCTCATGCTGCTTATGATTCTTTGCTAAGCGAGAGTATTTCTCATGTCTTTTCAAATTATCGAGTCTTGAATAAGTTCTGGAGCAACTTGGACACGTGGAAGTCAGCACGCTTCAATTACACAGGCCCACACAATTTTTTTTTGTTTTGAGTCTTAGATGCCAATATGATATTCCCATTTATTTTTTCACGCTGAAACCGAATCCGCAATCCGTTTTACTTCTACACGTCAGGATTTTGACATAACCTCAAAAAACACCCGAAAAATCCCTTAACCCTCATCACTTACACGGGGTCAGAATGACCTCAACATCAACAAACAAGAGTAAACAAGTAAAATGCCATTTTTCAGAGGTGTAAGTGATGAGGGTTAAGCCGGTCAAATAATTTACCCCATACCACTTTCACCCCCCCCCCCCCCCCAAGGGGATACCCTATCTCACCATAATCTTATAACCCCCTAACCTCGTGATACCATAACTCGATATCCTCAAAACCCCATAACCTCATTTAGGACAAAAATCTGTTTCGGGAGAACAGAACTATTTCGTGAGTTTTTCTTGTGGAACATAGTCATGGGTAAGTAACTCATAACTTCAAAGACCCACAACACCATAATCTCAAAACCCCTGCACTGCATTACCCCATACACCATAACCCCTTAACCCTCTTATCATATTCTGTCGAGAAGTCCGGTTCTCGAAATCATAACAGTTTCGTGAGTGTTTCTTGTGTCAGGGTAAATATAACCTCAAACCCCCCAAAACCTCATACCACTTTCATCGCATTTACTTTGTTTTTTCTTCAATCAGTAGAGTATTAAACGTCTACTATCCTTATCATAAACAACGGCCCGTAGTGACCCATCATATTCGAGTTTCATGTAAATATATTAAATAGTTACATTTCTTTGATGCTATCTATGGGATGGTGGTCGTGCTTTTCATTAAATGAAGGGATTTTCAGGTTATGGTGTTGTCAGATTTTGGGGTTATAGAGTTACTTACCCACTTTACCCATGGCTATGTTCCACAAGAAAATCTCACGAAATTGTTCTGTTTTCCTGAACCAGATTGTTCTACTAAATGAGGTTACGGGGTTTTGAGGTTATGGAGTTATAGTATCACGAGGTAACCCTACTAAAAAGAAAGTCAGGAATCGTCAGAAAAAAAGTCAGGACTTCTGACCATTTCTGACCACTTTTGTTACGTTTCTCGACAGAAATCCCCAGGAAAAGTCAGAATTCATGAGAAATGTTCAGAAATCGTCAAAGCTCGGGTTCGAAGGATAATACTTTTATTAGGGGCCCAAGAATAGAATGCCATAAAACCTAATCCCTTTTATATTTCCCAGGTTATTTATATTATTTATTTATATGTAGGCATATTCACTTTTTACTTATATTTAATTATTAATATTTATATATTAGTCAAATGATTCTTTACAAGATACATTATATTTATCCTAATTTTAACTTTTGTACGAAAATTTTTAGGTATCTGAAATCTTCGAAACCCGTAGATTATGAATTTTTAACTTTTGAATCTGTATATCAAGGAATCTTCATTAAGGTTAAAACGATCAGTTATAACTTGTTTTATCCTGTTGTATGCCTGCAAGCATCTGATATCAGCAGGTAAGTTTGACTCATTCGGAAAAGACGATATTTTTAACAATATTCATGAACTTTATAAGATTTAACTGAAGATACGAAACGACTAAGAAGATAATTTGTTATAATGGCTTAGAAGAATTATAACGGTCATTGGTCTATGTTCTACAGCCTTTTTGTCAAATTAACAGTTGTTTTAAATTTTGCTTTCAAGTAGTATTTCATTAAACAGTGCTTATAACACAAGCAACTGAAGCTAATACTTTAAAACCAGTAACATGCCTCCCAGCATAAATCAAGCTATTTATTACACAGTTATCTTACTTCCTTTACACGATTAACGCTGATCTACTTTAACCTTAAGTTTGCTACAAACACGTGACAGTTTAAACTGTTTTTAATAAAATGAGCGAATCATGTCTGGCCATAAAAATAAATTTTTCTGCAGGCATGTTACGAGTGCAGATTTGCAGAAGTAGCTTACTTTGTCGGATTGGGATGTATTAAGATGAGGTTAGGCATGCAGTCGCCATGTAGTATCGTAGTATATACGCTATTTATAAAATACTATACAGATGCACAGTGTACGCGTTGCGTCGGATTGCATTGGTGAAGCTATCACAATTGCATGCACGAGTGTACCGTTAGTAGCAGCGGTGCCTACCTCATCATCGAGCCAATGACACCTACAATAACAATGGCACGACACACGAGATACGCTACCTAGGTTCATGGCACGACTTTTTGAACTTCTCGATTTTCAGGGTTCCCTGGAGCCTTGTATACGCTAAAAGGATACAGGTCTAGATTGGGAAATGATAGGGGAGACTACACGATGGACTCATGCAACATGCGCAATAGGCACATCGGGCATAGAATCCTGAAGAGAGAAAAGAAAGAAAAAGGAGACAAAGATGAAAGAAGGGAGCAAGAGAGAACGAAAGAGCTTCAACGGGTTGGCGTCACGCTGTCGGGTACACCGGTTTCGCCTTGCTGCCCCCTCTCAGCGATAGACAGTCGCACACACACATGTGCATAAAACATAAACAAGTGGTTTCTTGCGCCCAAGCAAATACGTACACATCGCCGCCTTGCGAATAACGCGACGGGTGCGCGGGAGTGCCACTGTGCGTGCGTGTCAGATAATTGTATGTAATTGCTGAGTAGGATAATTAGCGATCAACAATAAGCCCCTCTGCCGCGGCTCTATCTCCAATGTTACCAGAACTACTGCATCATATAAAGTAGAATATAGATGAAATTGTGTGCTGTGCGTGGCTTAAGTGGCCCACACCACGCACTGGTCCATGTCCACGTGCTCAGTTCTCGTCACTCGTACGTTTGTGGTTAGGGGCCATTCATTAATTACGTAAGGGTCCCGAGGGGGAGGGTTTTTTTAGAAACCTCTACATGACCTTACCTCGGGGGCAGAGGGGTTAAAACATTCTTACGTAATATCTTACTACGTCAATTATTGTTTCAATTCGAACGATCACAGTAGCTACATTAATTCTGCTCAAACTACCCATTTTGCAATTTTAAAAATCGCGTGTTTTAATTTTTCTAATGATATGTATAAAAATATAATGTTAAAGATAGTAAAAATGAAATACTTCAGACCAAAAAGAATTCATTTGCTGGATGCTTTATTCTAATTCATCGACGTTTCGAAAACGAATAGTTTACCTCATCAGGATAATTAAAAAGAGAAGTCTATAAACATGATCATCAGTATAAAATAGTTCTAAAATCTCCTTTTCGTATTGTTCTATAAAAAATTGTGAAAAAAACTGTACAAAAAATTTTTTTATTATAAAAGTATAACAAAAAAATGAAAAAGTGAGGTTAAGGAATGGAATTGACATATTTGCCTTTAGGTTATATTCCTTTCAGGTTTCATTTTTATTTGCATTTTAAGCTTTAAGTTGATATTTAAATTTCAATATTATGTTCAAAAAAATTTAATTAACAATAATAATTTTGTCACAAACATTGCGAAAAGAGCGGAGACAAAACTGTCGGTTTGCTCCATTTTTCAAAGGAGAAAGAGAAACATTAAGAAAGACAGAAATAGCAATGCCGTATCATCAATTTATATAAAAGGTACTAAAACTTCTAAAAAATTCTAGTAACTACAATTAAACAAAAATAATTAAAAATTATTAACAATCATTAAAATTGGAAATGTTACATATTGCTATTGATAATTAATTGAATGTAAGTAAAAATTACACTAATATAAAGAATTAAGTGAAAAATTCATCCATATGAAAAAAATTAATAATTAAGAAGATCACATATTAGCAATATAAGTTATCTATTGTTGTATATTTGAAGAATATAGAAATTTGGTTAAATTTGTGTGTGTTTTTTTTAAATTAAAAGTTAGATAAGAATACAAAAACAACATAGTTAAAATGGTTTAAAATTTCAAATTTGAAATATTAATTTTATATTCTTTTTATTTAATTAGTTAAAAAATTCCAATTTTATTAATTTGTTTATATTAATGCATCCAAGATTATATTATATATTTGACTATAATTATTGAGATCTGAAATTATATTTAAGCAATTATTACCATTTTTCTTAATAAAGGACACTTCTGCTATTAGTCTTTTAAATTCATTAGGTTCATGCTGTAAAACTTTCACATTTTCCCAATCAATTAAATGTCCAGTATCAACCTGGTGTTTAGCTATGACTTTATGGTTTTTTGGATTTTGTCTCAAAATATCCTGATGTTCTTTAATTCTAGTAGAAAGTAATCTACCAGTTTGACCAATATAACATTTATCACAATTCAAACATTGAATTTTACATACTTCATCAGTAAGTTGCAAATTATCTAATAAGTCTTTGCTTAATTTTATAAATTTATCAAGTTTTGAATCAAATCTAAAATTTGTTGTGATATTAAAATGATTTAAAATCCCTTTAATTTCAAAAGATAACTTTCCATGATAACAAATAGACATTGTTGGTTAAAAAATTAAATTCCTATATATATTTATATTATTTTAGTTAGATAAAGAATCTTTAATCACACTGATGAGGAAAACTATTCGTTTTCGAAATGTCAATGAATTGGAATAAAGGATCCAGTAAATGAATCTTTTTTTGGTACGAAGTATGTCATTTTTACCATCTCTAACATTATATTTTTGTAAATTATATCACTCAGACGAATAACATCGTTTTCCAACATCTTTTCTGATCTAACTAATGATCAACGCTATTTAGAAAATTTCTAAGTTAAATATTACGTAAGAAGGGGGGGGGGTAAAGATATCTTAGGCATCCTTACGTGGACGGGGGAGGAGTCAAAAATGGTCAAAATCGCCCTTACGTAATTAATGAATGGCCCCTTACGTGGAGGTCGGGTGGTACAGTAGCCCACATGCAGATGGGCCAGCCGGGGATGCTGCTAATAATATGCTACGCAACTCCATGATGGTTATGCTACCAGTCTAACAGAAGCTACTACGGAGATTGACTGATGGGCCCGATACCCACTTTTTCATTTTATTTCTCAAGCACTTGCTAATTATTGTCCACTGGTTATTCCTATGATGAATACATTATTTTAAATAATTCCTCTAAGTTTCTCAGTCTGGCTACTGGAAAATCTAGTCATAGCTATGTCTAATAATTTTTCCGAAATTTTGAATTAAATCGAAAAATTTTCCAGTTTATCCAATAATAACGTAAGTATTGATTTTTTATTCTAGTCAATACGAATCAAATAATTTTAAAGTAATGACAAAATTTAAAGTTAAATGCGGGTTGACTCCCCAGGTGGAAATTTACAACTGGCTTGGTACCGTGCCAGTACCGCCGGTCCGATATCGGTGCTGGCGTGGTACTGGTATATTACCACATGGTAAACGGCTGGGTACGGGCATTAGTACGAAATGTCACTCGGCTGGGAGTTGTCTGTCGGTACTGGGGCTGTACTGGAAATGGTATTATGCCTGCAACTAAAGTCTGCACTGTGCGGTACTGGCACAGATAAATAAATTTGCAAAAAAAATTGTTTTATATATAATAATTGCACTTGTTTTTTTTTTGTTGAAATTATGCAATTGCAGACACGGTCACTTACAAACATAATCGCACGCACGACGCTATGAAAAATCGCCCCCGCTGGGGATTCGAACCCTACCTAAACTACCTAAATCTAAACCGCACGCCCTACCTAATTACGCTAATGTACCGGATGGATTTTGTCGACAAAATCTCAGCCAAGTTTTTTCGCTGAAAAGCCAGGGCTAACGGAGGAATATTTTTTCGTTTTACACAATTTACATGAATAGGTAGTTTTGAAAATGCGTAATAATAATAATATTTAAATTTAATTAATTTAAATGTTAATACTTGAATGTTTAATTTAAATATTAATTTAATTTGTGATTTCTGTTCAAACTGTAAAGCTCCACAATTTATAGGATTTATCACTTTCAGACGTATTATAAGTAAAAAGTATTTAAATTTTTGTACAATTTTCCAGCATAAAAAATAATAAAATAATAATGATTCCAGTTCAAAAAATTGGGATTAACTCCCGAAAAGGGTGCATCTCCAATTTTCTTCGAGCTCCGTATACTTATGTATTTTGGCGCGCTTATTACGAATATGATAGTGAAAATAAGCGAAAATTTTATTTTCATGGTAAAATCATCAAAAAATCATAAAAATAATGATTTTTTAGGTTTCGCTTAGCTAATATGCAAAATTCAAAAAAATGTTGTAAAAAAAGTTGTAGATCTCATCGAAATACACCTTCCCGCTCCCCACGCGGCGTTGGAAAAGGGGTAGGGGTACGACCTTACCCAGGCGGAAAAGTCGGACTTATGCCGGATCTTACGAACGGCATAGTACTGCGCCAGTTGTAAATGAGGAGCAATGTCGGTACTGGCGCAGGACTGGCATTAGTACAAAATGTCACTCGGCTGGGAGTTGTCTGTCGGTACTGGGGCGGTACTGGAAATGGTATTATGCCTGTACCGGCATTTGGACTTAGTACTGCAGGGCAGTACTGAACCAGTACTGCGCCAACGCTCGGCAAAACTTCTTAATTCGGATTCCAGCCAGCACTTGGACTCAGTACTAGGCCAGTACTCAACCAGTACTGTGCCAACAATCGGCAAAACTCCTAAGTCGGCTTCCAGCCAGCTATGCCGTTCGTAAGATCCGGCATAAGTCCGACTTTTCCGTCTGGGCTGTACCGCGTGCCGAGCGTTGGCGTGGTACTGGTTTAGTACTGGCATAATACCATTAAAAGTACCGCCCCTGTACCGACAGACAACTACCAGCCGAGTGACATTTTGTACTAATGCCAGTTCCGCGCCAGTACCGACATCAGACCGGCGGTACTGGCGCGGTACCTAGCCAGTCGTAAATTTCCACTTGGGTAATGGATGTATGGACTTATGTATTTTATTAATTTTTAAAAATGAAAATCGATTTACTACTGAGTTTCTCGAAAATTATCACTCGTATAAAAGAATGCTCAAAACATAAAATGTGTATTTCGAGGAGATCTATAACTTTTATTAGAAACATTTTTTTGAATTTTGAATAATTATTGTGATAAATGCAAGAAACCATGATTTTTATGGGTTTTTTAATGGCTTTCACCATGAAAAACAAAATTTTCGACAATTTTCACTATCATATTCGTAATCAGCGCGTCAAAATACATAAGTATATGGAGCCCGAAGAAAATCGGAGGTCCACTCTTTTCGGAAGTTCACCCGCAGTTTTTATCGTGCTTATCAACCCAGCCTGTTTCATTTTGAGGTTCCTACGTACTACGCCAACACTCGGCAGAACTCCTAAGTCGGCTTCTAGCCAACACTTGGACTTCACACTGGGGTAGTACTGAACCAGTACCACGCCAATGCTCGCAAAAACTCCTTAATTTGGCTTCCAGCCAGAACTTGGACTTAGTACTGGGCCAGTACTAAACCAGTACTACGCGAACACTCGGCAGAACTCCTAAGTCGGCTTCTAGCCAACACTTGGACTTCACACTGGGGTAGTACTGAACCAGTACCGCGCCAATGCTCGGAAAAACTCCTTAATTTGGCTTCCAGCCAGAACTTAGACTTAGTACTGGGCCAGTACTAAACCAGTACTACGCCAACACTCGGCAGAACTCCTAAGTCGGCTTCTAGCCAACACTTGGACTTCACACTGGGGCAGTACTAAACCAGTACCGCGCCAACGCTCGGCAAAACTCCTTAATTTGGCTTCCAGCCAGCACTTGGACTCAGTATTGGGCCAGTACTAAACCAGTACTGCGCGAACACTTGGCAGAACTCCTAAGTCGGCTTCTAGCCAACACTTGGACTTCACACTGGGGCAGTGCTAAACCAGTACCGCGCCAACGCTCGGCAAAACTCCTTAATTTGGCTTCCAGCCAGCACTTGGACTCATTACTGGGTCAGTACTAAAGCAGTACTACGCCAACACTCGGCAGAACTCCTAAGTCGGCTTCTAGCCAACACTTGGACTACACACTGGGGCAGTACTGAACCAGTACCGCGCCAATGCTCGGAAAAACTCCTTAATTTGGCTTCCAGCCAGCACTTGGACTCAGTACTGGGCCAGTACTAAACCAGTACTGCGCCGACGTGCGGCACGGTACAATTGATCAGCACTGGCATTGCTCCTCGTTTACAAAAGGCGCGGTACTATGCGGTTCGTAAGATCCGGCATAAGTCCGACTTTTCCACCTGGGTCGATTCTAGTAGAGGTTGTGCACAACACCGCTCGCGGCATATTCCAAAGAACTTGTTTTTCGATATTTTCTGCTAAAATTCATCTCAAACAGTCTGGTAGTAAGTGAAATTTATCAGTAATTCTAATTCTTTATTATATTTTCTTTCTCCAAAATAGTTTTTCGAACAATATTCAACGTGTTTTCAAACCAAAATTAACCATTTTTGGAGCCCGCGAAAGGCATCTACATAAGATTCTGTGTTTTCGACACGACTTTCAAGCAGTGATACTTCAAATTTGAGCCTGGAAAGCGCTCATAACAAGGGCATTACTCGAAAGAGGACTTACTTCTCTGCCGAAAAAAAACTAATTTTAAAAATCTTTCAACGTGACCGTTCCAATAGCCGGTCCACTTTAAAGAAGTATTCGTACTCAAGGTTACACTGGAATACAGGAAATAAAAAAAATAATAAACTTTGAAATTTAAGAATAGGGATCTAGGATAATTGAACTATTTCTATATATTCAGAGGTCACCATTAAAATTCTCACCGATTTCATCTTCCAAAATACCGAACACAGATTTTCAACCTGTGATTAATTTCAACAAACATCATGGAATATTGTTAAGAAGCTTTTACGTTAGCATGATCATCTATAAGATTATAATATCATATACAATTGAAAATGGCAGACTTTTCTGTTTTGACTAAGAACCTAATAAATTAAGAGTAAAAGCATTATATAAAAAAAAAAATTAGTATATCACTTAATATATATGTTCTTGTTTTTTATTCAGTAAAATATAAAAAAATATATTGTATATGCGCAGATATATATAATATATTTAGAAAAGTATATTTAATATACAGGGTGTCCCACTATCTATACAACCTCCTGTACTATGTGATAGTGCACAATAAAATTAACAAAAAAGTCCTCTTAGCTTGGGCACAAAAAAGCTTCAAGCTTGGGCCTAAGCAGCCAATGAGGAGCGCGTCTGTCTGAGGTTGGTCAGACAGAAGGACATTTTAAGGCCCTGGAAATCGAGTGTAAAACCCCGTTTGGGATTCAGGGCAAACGGTGAAGCCATTTTGTCCAATTTTTTTATACATACTCTAAAGAATATAGAGACTGTCGGTAAAGTTTTAGTTTTTCGAAAAAAATTATATTTTTCATGCAAAAATTAAAAGAAATAAATTTTCGTCGATAGCATCTTTGCGGTAGTGTGTTCTACTACTCAGCGAAGCAGGAGCAGGCAAGGCAATAGAACGCACTTCCATAACGATGCTATCGACGACAATTTATTTCTTTTAATTTTTGCATGAAAAATATAATTTTTTTCGAAAAACTAAAGTTTACCGACAGTCTATATATTCTTTAGAGTATGTATAAAAAAATTAGACAAAATGGCTTCACCGTTGGTCCTGAATCCCAAACGGGGGTTTACACTCGATTTCCAGGGCCCTTAAGATAGTGTGTGATTTTTGGCGACACACTTCAGCTCCCGTATTAGGTAATCACCCGTCGAGTTGTCAGTCTCCCATTGTTTATTGCAAAACGCAAAGTTCAAACCTCCAAAACTTTTTTAAATTTTGAATCATTCTCTCTAACGTTTATTAACAAGGTAAAACTATCAAAAAAACCTATCTCAGAATTTCTGTTACATAACTTGTAACAAAAGTAACAGAAACCTGAACACTCGCGAAACCCAGCAAACTTACTTTCTTGAAAATTTGTCAGCAAGCCTAACACATAAGATATCACCTTTTCCAACAAAAAAGTTAGTCTTTTCGTTGCCTCTGAGAATTTGTGTTACCTAATTTTTAAGAAATCTAACAAAAACTCTCAACCCACCTGAAGCCAGAAAACTTTCTTTCTTGAAAATTTGTTAATAAGATTTAAATAACAAAACTTATTTTCTGACAACAGAAGTCACCCTTTTTGATTCCTCACAGAATTTCTGTTACATAACTTGTAAGAAAACTAACAAAAAATCTCAACATTTATGAAACCCAACAAAATTACTTTCTGGAAAATTCGTCACCAAGATTTAAATAACAAAACTCATTTTTTAATAACAAAATTCAACCTCGTCGATTACTCTCAGAAATCGGTGTAACAGAACTTGTAACAAAACTAAAAAAAAATCTCCACATTTACGAAACACAGCAAAATTACTTTCTGGTAAATTCGTCACTAAGATTTAATAACAAAACCCATTTTTTAACAAGAAAAGTCACCCTCTTCAATTACTCTTAGCAATTTCTGTACATAACTTGTAACAAAACTAACAAAAAATCTCAACATTTGCGAAACCCAGCAAAATGCTTTCTTGAAATTTTTTAATCATGCCCAACATATGATAACACCGAGGGGTTGTCAACTCGACCGATTGAGTGTACACTAGGGTGGTCCGAAAAATGCTTTTTACCTTAGAGGGCAAGGCCTCCCTCCCCCAAAGTTTCCATTTCCCGAGAAAGAAAATCCGGAATTTTCTTTTTTGAAATTCGAATATTAACACGTGCCACCGGGCACTTCCAAATCATATTTGATTAGCATGGGGAAATTTTGGATTTTCGAAAAATTGAACTCATGTTCCAGGGTTTGATCGTCACGTGCCAAGTTTTGTAGATATTTAAGAGGAGTACCTATGAATTAAAACCCAACTAAAAATTTTCTTTTTTTACCCCCCCCCCCCCCACAGCGCCCCAAATATAACCCAAAAATTAAAAAGCTACATGTGGGGGAGGGGTGAGGGTGGGTTAAAAAATGAAAGTTATTAGTATGGTTTAATTTCATAGGTACTCCTCTTAAATATCCACAAAACTTGGCACGTTTCGATCAAACCCTGGAACATGAGTTCAATTTTTCGAAAATCTAAAATTTTCCCATGTTTATCAAATGGGATTTTGAAGTGCCCGGTGGCACGTGTTAATATTCGAATTTCGAAAAAAAAAATCGGGATTTTCTTTCTCCGGAAATGGAAACTTTTTTGGGGGGGGGGGGCCTTGCCCTCTATGGTGAAACAAAATTTTGCACTGCATTTTTGGACCACCCTAGTGTACACCTACTTCTGACTTCAAGATACTTCAGGATATTTCAATGACTTCAGAAGATTTCACTGACTTCAGAAGATTTCAAGTGACTTCAGGAGAATTCAAGTGACTTCAAGTGACTTCATGTGACTTCATGTGAATTCAAATGACTTCAGATATTTCAGGAGAATTCAAGTGACTTCAAAGGGGGCGTCCATTTACCACGTGGACAATTTTTTAATACATTTTTACCTCCCAACCCAACCCCTTGTGAACAAGCGTGGACTTTTGACGACCCCCCCCCCCTTGGCTATTCTTGGTATTCAAAAGCTACGAAACCAAAAGGAGCTGTGAATTGGCTGGAAATTCGGGTTTTCTCAAAAACATAAGCTTCATGATGGTGGCCCAAAAATGCATTGGCAAATAGTTTTTTTTTTAATTTTCATCCATATCGCTCCCAAATTTGCTCGAATCAACAAAAAACTAAATGCGTTTGAAAAAAAAATGAATCGAGTTCAAACTCAACATTGCTCTTGACAATTAGCTGTAGAATACAAATGAATAATTAGTTTTTGAATATCATCCCCATAAGTCTGTTGTATAGGGTCCCGAAAAACCCCATAAGTGAACAATTAGATTTTGCGAGTTGCTGGCGCTAATTATGATTTTTTTGCGTGGTGTTAAATACAAATTGTTTCTAACTGATAATTAGGTTTTCACATAAATTGTTTAAATAATTTATCATTGTTCTCAGAGCCGGATTATTCATTAGGCAGAGTAGGCAACTGCCTAGGGGCCCCGCATCGACTAGGGGCCCGTGCACGCTCT
>CAKNWW010279605.1:1955-16950 GCA_932074435.1 Andricus kollari
TTTTTTCATAGGATGCGTATTTCATGAGATATTTTGATGACTCAAGTTGAAAAAAACACCCTGTGTAAGTAAATAGTGGACAAGATGTTTTTATATTTCAATCTCCTTCATTAAAATATTCTTTTGGTAAAGTCGATCGGGGTAAATTTTCGATTGCAATCTAGTTTCTCGGTAATTCAATATTTTACTGCAACATGAAATTTTGAATCTAAATCAGTAAAGCATAAAAAGCATGCAATACAAGTTTTGAAGTTCCTTATATTTACCATACTTGAATAAAAATAGGGATATTTCCAACTGTTATGAAAGAAATTCAAGGTGAACTTTCAGAGCGTATACCATCGAATTGACTTTCTTCAGGAAAATATTTGCTCGCTATAATTTCTTACAAATTATTTCTGTACGCGGCAAAAATATATACAGTGAACGGCATAGCAATTTTGCCAACTGATTATATGCCTCTGAGTTTCAAGAACTCTGTTTGGTTTCTTTACTTTTAATTTTGCGTAGCGTAAAATCCCAACTCTGTATCATTCCTCTCAGACCAGGTTTATAATTTTGGTTATTTTGAATTTTAATTATTCAAAATGCTGACTCGCGGATGCAAACGTAATGGTCGAGCTGCGGGTAATAAGGCTTGGTCGGTAGATGGAGAAGTAAATGGCGCTAATTCTTTCATAGTACTCCCCCCTAGGGAAATAGCCCCCATTGACGGAGTTTCCGATGCTTTAATTAGTGGCGGTTCCAATAAATCGCGACCCGAAATACTTGAGTATGGTGGGAGTGGAAACAGTAACCTTTTATTAAATGGTAATTCTGACGCAAGCACTGTTAATTCCGGGCCAGGAAACTTAAGAATGTTTGTCGATCTGAAAACCGCGGCATAATTAATTCCTAGCTTTAAAGGCAAAGCCGTTAGTTTCCCCAGCTTCGAGAAGAGTTGTAGAAGCGCCGCCGAAGCCGTACACCCCGCTAATCGCGCTTTCCTCGCTCAATTTATTCGCGCTAAAGTACAGGGTGACGCGGGCGAGTATCTCTTGTACCGAGATATCAACGCCGTGGAGGACTTACTCTCCGGTTTGAAGGCCATTTATTGTACAACCCGTAATATACCACAGTTGCAAGCTAAGTTGTCAACGGTTTCACAAAAACGCGAGTAAACTGTCTTAGCTTACGGCGTGCGAGTTAGCGCTATTCTACATCGCATTCTAGAGGCCTCCGAAAAACGTTACGAAAATCAAACGGTAGCTAGCGAGATGAAGTTGACGGCCCATCAAGACGCGATCCAATGCTTCGAACGGGGATTAAACGACCAATTGGAGAAGATAGTATCGATTCCCGAGTTCAGCAATCTTCAAGAGGTTATTAATCATACAGTTTCGGTCGAATGGGAGTTGGGGTTGCGCGATGCTGTGCGACGCCAAGATAAAATTGAATATCACAATGCCGATAGTCACCATGCACCGGTCGCGCAAAATCAGGTCCTTTCGAGGGCAGAAAATAGAAGTCGATATTTTGGAAATCGTACGGTTAATCACATACAGAGCAAGGAGGGTCAAAAAATCCGGGTAGCAGGGCCTCGAGGTTAGTGCTATAATTGTGGGAAAATGGGGCACCAGTAGAGGTCATGTCCAGCACCCTTAGAAAAGACAAAATCAATTAAATGTGATTATTGCGGGAACAGCGGGCACTTTCAAGCATGGTGCTATAATCGCAGGGACGACTTGGCACGGCAGAATAGTGATTCCACGAACAGCCAAAAAAAAAGCAGGCGCGAAAAATTCTTTTAACGGGCACGAAACTCGGTGAGACGACGCGTCACCGAGTTATCAATAAATAATGCGTCACAAAACAGGATAGTCCTCAGAAATTAACAAGATGAAAGGCGGAAATCGCCTGTAGCAAACTTAAAAACTTGAGATTTCATAGAAGGAAAAGCCGAAATGCTCGTAGACACCGGCTCGGAGTTAAATTTAGTCGAACAAGGTGTTTTGACTGATAATTTAGTTATAAGCGACAAATCGATCTATCACTTTTCTGGCATCGGAAAAGGCTTAATTAAAACACTCGGGAAGATTGCTTTAAAAATATATAACAAACTTACGATTTTCCACATTGTCGCCGAAAATTTTCCAATTAGGCAAAAGGGTATTCTGGGAACCGAGTTTCTGGAATAGCATGGAGCCTCCATGAATTTTAAAAGTACCTGCATTCAACTAGACACAATTTCTATGCTCTTTGTGCAGCATCGTACAGTTACCCTGCCCGCTAGAACTAAAAAACTAATTAAAGTTCTCATTCAAAAACTTAATCGCCAAGAGGGATATGTTCGACGAATAGAAGCTGGACCAGGAATTTACCTGGTCAAAGCGTTAGATTCTCAGTCTCACGGTTACGCGAAACTTTATTGTATAAACTCGCATTCGCGAAAGGTAGTTCTTACCTTGCCAGCCGTAGAGTTGGAAGAGTATGAAACTATTCCCCCTTCTCCTCGTACAGGTAAACACGAGGAAGCAGGCAAGGATCGGCAAACGTTTGACGCAAAACGTATGCGCGAATTATTAAAGTCTCTTAAACTCGAAGGGTTAAATGCTAAAGAACGTGAAAGTATACTACATACCCTCCCGGAATTTCCGTATCAATTTCACTTACCAGGTGATAAATTAGGGTGCACCGACGTACTCTCGCATAAAATTATAACTAAAGACTCATACCCCGTGAAAGCAAAAGTTTATAGACCTCCGGTAGCTATGAGGGGCGAACTTGAGACACAGGTCGACAAACTTAAAGAGAATGAAGTTATACGTAACTCGGATTCGCCGTACAACTCCCCCGTTTGGATAATCCCGAAAGAAGATGATTCACACGGGAACAAGCGCTGACGCATGGTCATAGACTACCGTGGCTTGAATGAGAAGACGATCAGCGATGAATCCGAATGACAAACACAAGACTGCCTTCTCGAGCCCCTTTGGACATTATGAATTCAAGCGTATGTCTTTTGGGCTGAAAAATGCGCCAGCCACGTTCCAAAGACTCATGAATAAAGTTCTTGTTGGAATGCAAGGAGTCGAGCTATTCGTGTATATGGGCGATGTCCTCATATACGCAAACTCAATGTACGATCATACCTTGAAATTTAAGAAGTTATTGAGGCGGCTCAAAGCGGCTGGGTTGGTCTGAGAGCCAGACAAATGTTAGTTTCTGCGCAAAGAAATTTCTTATTTGGGTCACGTTATCACTCCGGAGGGAGTGTGGCGCACTTTTGACCTTACTTGTACGGACGGAGATTCGTTTTAGTGACCGACCATCGCCCGCTTGTATGGCTTCACTATCTTGAAAATCCAATTTCGAAGCTCATGCGCTGGAAAATTAAGGTTGGTGAATACGACTACGAAGTAATTTACAAACCCGGTAGAGTTAACGCGAACGCTGATGCCCTGTCCCGTAATCCGCAAGATTCCAAGTCTACTCAATCACCCAACCAACAAGGTCCTAAGGGAGAAAATATTCATCAGACATTTCTCATGGTTGACGGATCATTACGCGAGTCTTTAACTTTTGAGAACGATAGTGAAGGAGACCCTAATTCCCTTGACGAAACGTTTATTGAAAAAAATGTCTATGTAACCTTTTTAACGAGCAACATCCCGATATAGACGACGAGTAGCGCGAGGATTCGCACCAACCGACAGTTGGGCATCCGTCCGCTCGTAAAGAGCACGTGACGTCATGTAGTGACGATCCTGCTATGACGGAAAGACCTAGGTCTGGCAGTGGGAGTAAGAAGGGTGACCTCAGTTGTGCACCACCGACAGGCTTTGCAAGCTGCAGGAAGTCCTGCGGGGCCGATGAGCAGAATGACCTCAGTTTTGCACCACCGGCAGGCTGTGCAAGCTGCAGGAAGTCCCGAAAGGGTGGTTGTCACGTTGCGGCCAAGGATAAGATAGCAGACCCAAATACGAGGGTTGGGAAATCTCGGGATCTGTTGGGGCTCGTGACAGCTTTTGTACAAAATGAAGTAAGGCAATTTGTAAAGAAGAGAGGAGTTGACTATGACACGACTGGACAAGACGTAAAAAAGGTGCGCACTGAACCAATATTCCCTTCCTTAGATGACAATCCTGACAGGTATCCTGTGCAAGTGATTACTCCCTCTCTCATCCACACTAGTAGAGATCAGTTTTCAATGCGTGATAAAAATTTAGTAAGCTTCATCCCAGCAGATTTTATTTTGACATCAAACATAAATCGGGAATAGTTGGAAACGAGAGGTTTCAGCCTTACCGATTTGCGTAATGCGAAGCCAGAGTTATGTCAAATCCTGTTTTTTAATTCTAAAGGCAGAAAGATTTAAAAGTACTTTAAAAAGGGGGGAATGAAAATCACAGTTTGTACCGGTGAGGTCCGGGTGCCACCGGAAGGCGATAGGAAAAACATCATTGAAGAATATCATGACTCGGTAGTCGGGGGTCACAGTGGAATTAATAAAACGTATGAGACAATCAGGGAAAACTTTTCCTGGTAAGGGATGCGACAGGACATTGAGAATTTTATAAAAACATGCGATAGTTGTCAGAGGAAAAAGTTTGTCCGGGTAAAGGCTAAGCAGCCCATGATAATAACAGAAAACCCATCGGCAGCTTTTGAAAAAATCCAGCTGGATATTGTAGGCCCTCTACCTGAGACCGAGTGCGGAAATCAATATATTCTCACTATCCAAGACAACTTCACGAAATTCTCCAACGCGATTCCTTTGCGCGCTCTTGATTCAGTGACAATCGCGGTCGCATTTGCCGATTCGCTTGTCCACAGATCATCCAAACGGACCAAGGTAGCAACTTCCTTAGTCAAATTATGCAAGACCTCTGTGCTCTATTTAAAATAAAGAGATTGAAATCCACTGCATTTTATCCGCAATCACTTTGCTCTCTTGAAAGGAGTCACCATGCGCTTGTTCAGTATCTCCGGCACTACTGCACCACTGATAATTGGGAGGCTTGGGTAAAATTCGCAATGTTCTCGTTGAATTTTAGCGTACACTCATCCACGGGATTTAGTTCTAGTGTTAGGAAGATAACCCATCATCCCATCTGAATTTCCCAATGAAAAGGTACCTAAAAGTTTCGTCAAGCATTTAGATGATCTTCTAGATAAACTCAGCGAAACGCAATCGATGGCCACTGTGCGGCTAGAGGCAGCTAAGGAAAAGTGTAAAAAACATTATGATCTTAAGCTTAACACTCAAGATCTTAATGTTGGGGAACACGCGTACTTGTTAAAAGAGCCCCGAGAATCAAAATTCGACAATGCATGTGAGGGCCTCTATTTAGTGACACGTGTGTTCAATGATTTAAATCTAGATCTCGATCTGGGAACGAAAAATCTAAGATTGTTCACATGAACAAAATTTCTACCGAAGGTTCCTTTTTTTCGCGTAGAGGGAAGGTGTGACGTATAATAGTTAGGAGATAGAAAATAAAAATAAAATTATATATACAGTACAAGTGTGGGAATGTCTGTCGGTCTTAGTTGGGTTTAAGATGGGTAGCATATAAACAGTTGTAAAATAATTTAAAACTAAATTATGGAAATGCGAAGGACGACCTAATTTACTAGGATTAGCATTGTAAACCTTCAAGTAAGAAATACATAGACAATTTAGCGAAACGTGATCTGGCGAAGCGTAAACAGCTCAAAATGGTAAATATGAAAACCAGGAACAGTTCGGCATTTCAGGCCTAAGGATTAGGTTGTAAAAGAAAACGAAAAGAAACCTTTAGAAATGAGAAGTTTTTTTGCCATCCGAGGAAACATTATATAGATTCCAGAATTGATATGTAAAGAGGCATAGAGTAGAAAATTATAATTGGAGCCGTACCGATTGCATATGATTATAGCTATAAAAGCATAAATTAGGGTCGACGATCACGAAGACAATGTTATGAACTGCAAATTTAGTTTTATGAAATAAGTAGGTGTAAGTAAGGATTTGTAGCGACGAGTGCCGTCATAAATTACCCCCTGGGCGAATGCAGAGATCCAAACATAACTAGATGGAGAGAACGAGGCGAGAGGGCAACCAGAAGCGTCATCCAGCGTTTGTCAAAAAATGCAGACAGAATTGTTTCGGTTTCGAAATCGAACACATCTATCTTCGGCGGTTTCCTCCGTTTGATCAAAATTTCTTGTTGTCGCGCACTTAGAATAATTGGTAAGAATTCAATCCAAATAAATAAACGACCAATTTTGTTTCGTAACTAATTGTTTCCAATTCTTTGGTTGATCCTTAATTCGTAAATGGTGATCCTTCTTTTCTTTCTTTTCTCATATCGCGAAAGTTGGTTTCTCTGTTTGAATTCACCCGCGCAGTGCACGAATCGCACTTCAGTGCCTTATTAGCAGAACTCTGCTACAGCCGAGGAGCCCTATCGGATCGACCAGCTTCATACTTAACAAGTCTCAGTTCGTGGCGCCAACTCAGTGATATATTATAAATTACAATCTCTCTTAATACTCAAACTGGAAAAAATATAAAGTAAAAATTAATTGAATCTTTTAATGAAAGTTACAGTTCCATACTTCTTATTCTGTGAACTGATTAATTAATAATTATTTAAAAGTCTATTTCAAAAAGGATGTTTACATATATTTTAATTTAAAAAAAAATTAGTTTTAAATTTTTCTATTGAATTAAATGTATAGAAATGAAAGTTCAAATTAAAAAAATATATATACATATATAAAATAAAAATAAGTTGAATGTTTTAATGAAAGTTATGGCTTAATGCTTTTTATTTTGTGAACTGATTAATTAATTGATAAATTTGAATTTAAAATTTAAAGCTTTTTCGGGTTTCAATCGTGTGCAAAACTACAAATCTTTTTATTTATTTTTTATTTATTTTTTAAAACAAATCCAACAGTACGAAGACCAATTATAGGATTACATATAAGTAACTTAGTGGAGAACGCATAGAAAACTAAATTAATTATGAGCTATTCGATTGATCGAGTATTACTCTAATTGTTATAATTGTTATAAAGTGCATTGTACTTGAGATTAAAAAAATGCGACCTATCTAGCTAGGGCCATCAAGTTACATACCTCAGATACGAAATTTTGCAAGGGTTGGTTGCAAAAATCAAGGGTATTGTCATTGTCTATGTATAGTTCATTAAGACCCCACATAATTGAAAGATTGGAGAGTTTTCAGCCGAAGTTGAGGTAGGGAAATAAAATTGCATTTTCTCCCTAGCATTATACTGATATACTGCGATTCGAATCTCAGATAAAAGATTGCTACTATCAACATGTCCATTTAGAATCTTAAATAAAAATTAAATCATTGCGACTTTCCGCCTATTTTCTAAGGACCATTCATTAAATCGGTGGCAAAGCAGCTGATAAGCATATCCTGGAGGGATTAAATCACCCCTTGTTTTGAAGTTAAGAATCTTAAGAAATATTTTTTGACATTTATCTATCGTTTGAGAGAGATACTCAGCTTTAGGGTCCCAAATAATCGACCCGTATTCCAACTTCGGCCTAATAAGTGTGTAGTAAAGAATCCTAATGGTAGCTTCCTTCTTAAAGTTACGGCATAATCTAAACAAAACCCCCAGAGATCTATTTGTTTCACGAACCATATTATCAATTTGAGTATTTAATTTTAATGAAGCGCTCAAGTAAATACCCAGATCACATATTGTTATCACTCTTTTAATTCCAATGTTATTTATCGTGTAGTCAAATTCAATCATTTCTTTTTCCCTTGAAATAGACATAACTTTACATTTTACTGTGTTGATATCCAAGTTATTACTAGCACACCAGATTACAAAATTATTCACATTATGTTGTAGCCCATAGCAGTCTTGTATACAATCTACAGTTATATACATTTTTGCATCATCCGCATAAAACAAACGCAGACATTTAATAACTTTATCCGCATCATTCATAACAACATTAAAGAGAAGCGGTCCAAGGTTCGAACCTTGGGGTACCTCAGAGGTAGGTGTGAATGAAGATGAGGAATAACCATTATATCTTACTATTACTTTACGATTCTTTAAATAAGAGAGCATGAGATTCAGGATTTTATACGGTATGCCTAATTCTTGTAATTTAAGTAAGCTTTTTCAATTATCAATACAGTAAAATGCTTTAGATATATCTGCGTATATTACATCAACCTGCCTATGATTCATTAACATTTTTTCAGTTTGATGTATAAAGGTTATTAGATTAGTCACCGTTGATCTAAGAGTCACAAACCCATGTTAGGACTGCGATAAAACTGGAGATAAATAGGATCCTATAAATTCACTAATTAGCTTTTCTGAAACTTTAGAGAAGTTGCTTACAAAACTGATAGGCCGATAATTCATGATAAGAAATTTATCTCCTTTTTTGAACACCGGACAAACTTTCGGAAAGTGCAAAATATGAGGGAAACCCCCAGAAGATAGAGACATATTGTATATAAGTGTTAACGGCTCAGCAAGTTCACTCGCACACTCACTCAACATACAACTTGGAATTCCATCAGGACCTGATGTGTATTTATTTTTCATAGCCTTGAGCATACTTCCTATCTTCTCACGGGAATCCTGGGGTTTATTAATTTCACTTACATTATAGATTATTATACCAGGAATCCTCTAAACCTTTTTCAAATTATTGACGTGCGACCAGAGAGTTGATGGCGACTTATTGATACTATCCTCTACTTCGATCAGATAACTAGCATACGCTTCCTTAATATCTTTTTTAATCTCCTTTCTTAATAAACTAAAATAATCAAAGTGAAACTTTCTTCCCGTTAACTTGAACTGAGCCCTGGCTTTATCTTTGCAGATAATCTTATTAATAATGTTTTTTGTGTACCAGTGGGGATATAGAACGTAGGCAGACTTTTAGGTTATCATAATTACAATTTTCAAAATTATATCTTGCTGCGCCGGTATTAAGGCAGAATTTGTTCTTATTGACAGAAAAGTGAGCAATTTTCAATTCTAATAGATAGAGCCGGATGGTGTTTGTGAACAGTGTAATTCCCTCATAGATAATCTTAACCACTATTGCATTTATTTTAGGAGAGGCTTTTATGGCAAAGGTTATGTTGACATTTCCAGAGGTACACGTAGTCTTAAAGCCATAAGTACCCTCTCCCCCGACCCTATCAACTCGATCATCACGGTAAACAGCAAACATATCATGGTCAAACAATTCGAAACTCAAAACATTACTTTTCAACCATGTTTCAGTAAATACAATAATATCATAGTTAGGTATTTCAGAAGATGAGATTAAAAAGTAATAATTTTTGTATTAAGGCCACGATCATTTTGCTAATGTAAACATAATTCATTTAGTAAATCCAAATCTGTAATATGCGGACAATTAAAAATATTTTCTTTCATACCCTGGGTCAAATCTACTTTACAGTGTTGGATGGTAGAAATTGTTTCGGCTTCTTTATTATCTTGAATTCCCCGTGAATTTCTCTGATGATGATATATGTTTCCCCCCTGCTTCTTCGTTCTTCTAGAATTCTTCGAGTCTCTTTGTAACGTTCTCTTTGGAGAGGCGTACGATCATGGGCTAGTGTGATCCTTCCTGAAGTTTAATCCCTCGCCATGTTGTGTATGCCTCTCCAGTAGGCTGAGATAATCTCTGTCGCATTCGCTTCTGTTTTAAATGTGATAATGATGAGACGCAGTGGACGGGAGCTCTGTTGGAGAAATTTACCAATTCGTGTTATCCTACGAATTGTATCAGGATCATGCGTACTCAGTACCGACTTAAGGGAATAATAAACAATCGCGAGGTCAATCTTTCCTGAGTCGACGGTATTGTCCCTACCTATTTGGTTTGATTCTTGGCACCCATCAAGTACGATATTAGATCTTCTAGAGATTCTTTCAGATTACTCGAAAATACAACTGGATGTAATATTTTGCTCCACTATCCGCTCGTTATATCCACTAGTCATTCCAGACTCCTGAATTTCGGTTACTTTTTCCTCTATAACGTCGATTCTTTCAAGAGCTTCATTTAATTCGCCCATATGCCCGTCTAGTTTGTTTGAAATTGTCCAAATTTTCGGAACTTTACAATTTCAGGAATTTTTAATTTCGGGAATTATAAAATATATACGGAATTTTTTTTCGGGACATTTTCACTTTCTGGAATTTTAGATTTCTTTCTCCTTTCGGAAATTTTAAATTTCGGAAATGTGATGACTCAAAAATCATGAAAAATAAAATTCCCAACACTGTAAACTTTCCAAGTTGGAAAATTCCCGAAATTATAAAATTTCGGTAATTTTAAAATCCCGAGTTGGAAAATTCACGACGGAAAATTGTCATATTGTAAAATATCCTAACTAGAAAATTCCCAACTCGAAACAATTAAAAAAATAGGTTTTTAATAGATATTATGTATTCATTAAAATAAAATAATCAAATTCTGTTATCAAAGACAAATCTTTATCCATTTTAATACTTTTTTAACATTATTGTTGGAATCAAAAATACCAATAAGAGTATAAAAATGGTAAAAAAATAAATAAATTTAAACACACGTGCAAACAAACTGTACAGGATTCAACTCATCATATTTTCAAACAAAATTGTTCATCCAGGTGGCATGATCCCGAGTTTAATTCAAAGATGAGAGAATTTGAATTTTAAACGGTTTCGCGCTAATTAAATTTTTCAGTATAAGTTATAGTTCTTTTCTTCTTATTTTCCAATTTTACGGTTTCATGAAACCTACTAGGTTACAATATAACCCTAACTTCGCTGTTTACCCAGGGACTCCCGCGAGAAGTATCGGCGTCTGGCCAGGGTGAGAAAGCGGACCCTCCGACGTCGTCATCATGCGACCGTAGCTCTTCTTCAATGGGTAACTTGGTTATTTTTGGAATATTTTTTTTTCTCTCTTAGCGAAGTGTGTCATTCGTGGTCAGGTGTAGCATGGGTTCGGTTCTCTCGATGGGAATAATTTCTTTTTACGATTATTCTCCTTCGTTTCGATAAGACTTAGTTCGGTTGTTCTGATTTTTTAAATAAAAATTCAATGGATGTGATTTTGTCGCTTAATCTATTTCATTTTGTTCTTCGCTTTGTTTAAAAATAAAAACGAAAAAACCGAACAAGATAACAGTTGGTTATTAAGCGTGGGTACGGAAAGAATCCGTACTATTTTAAATGCACATTTCGTTAACAATACCTGTACTCGCGAAGTGGTATTGGATAGGGCGATAATATATTTTAAAAGATTTGTGGGGGAGGCCGTATGGACGGCAGCAGATGAAGATACGTCAAATCAAGTGCCATTCGAATCGCATAGGCGTCGAATCGTACTTGATACTTCGGTAATAACGGACGAGACATTTATGTCAGGGGGAAATAGCACCCCGTCCACGGTTCGTAGAAGCGCATCTCTGAATGGGATCTCAGGATCCCACCCTCCACAAATCCAAAATAAGTATGTACCCTTGGAATCCGGATCATTTAGTGGGGGGATTATTCGAACCCCAATTGCGTCAACTACTACAGTTACCACCAATATAAATGCAACCACGAAATTTAGGGAGGGGTGGTATCCCAATGGGTATACCGTAAACTCAATCCTTCCTCTGCTCCACGGCTTATGTAGATACGGGTCGGCTTGTAGATTATGAGGGCCCGGATAGATTATATTTGGAGGGTGTTATATATTTTGAAAACTCCCCTCCAACCCCCAGTCTTAATATGGCTCAATTTTTGCCGCAAACGGACTTAAATAGTAAAACACGTGCGACACATTTTTCGAATTTTATAGCGAATGAGGCGAGACCGAGGCCAACTAATCAGGACATATTAGGGCAATGACGACATTTTTTTACAAATAATTTAACATAGGGACAAACGGATCACAGGAGTGGTTACGGTTTACGGTATGAAACCTGCGAGGGCTTAAGGACGATTCCTATCGGGATGACATTCCTAGAGAGGTGCCACAAGGTAGTTTCCACGGCCAACCTGATTACCACCCCTCTTATCTAGGTCCATTGAGTGGTCCATACACCGAACAGCCTGCTGCTGATTAGCCAGTACTCCGTATAGAAGAGGTAATAAAAGTCTATCGCAAATCGCAAGGCAATGGAATATTAAGTTTACAGGGCGAAGTGTTAGACGAGATAGCATTAGTATGATTTAGGCATAATTGATACCTGTGGAGGACTTGGCAAGAGTTCAAATATGATTTTTGCAATAGGTTTGGGGATATAAATTATAAAAAGGGACTACAGGAGCAAATAATCGCTCGTAGGCAGAGCCCGGGAGAATCTAGTGTGGATTACTTGACATATATGATGGGTCTGTATAGGTTGTACCGACGTCCAATCCCACTAGAAGAACAACTAGATAGGGCCTGTTGCAATATGCGCCGTCAAATCAGATGTGCTATTAGGCGCAGAGATTTTAGGTCTTATATGACTTAGCAGCCCTTGCCCAAGATTATGAGCTGTCAGCCGCTAGGGGTGATGAGGACATTTTATCCCCACCTCTCGAAGACTCTTTCCTTCCTGAGTACGCGGACAAACCGAGCAAAAAAACGAATAAAGCCAACGCCCAAAAGAAAGAGGAGTTACCGGTAGCCACAATAGCTACTAATCAAACCGAGAAAGATTTAAGTATGGACAATTTGTGGAATAAGATTAAATATTCAGGGACCCGTTTCAAAATTGAGTGGGAAAGTAAAGAAAACGCGGATTTGAAAAACTTAACTGAGATGGTTGTTAACTTACAAAGGCCAACAAAATATGATATTCCCATGTATTTTTCCCCGCTGAAATTTGAATCCGCAACTTGTTTTACCTCCACACGTTAGGATTTTGACATAACCTCAAAAAACACTCGTAAAATCCCTTAAACCGGTCAAATAATTTACTCCATATCACTTTTAGGGCCCCCCCCCCCCTTGGTAACTCTATAACACCATAATCTCATAATCCCCTAACCTTGTGATACCATCACTCCATAACCTTAAAACCCCGTAACCTCATTCAGTAGAAAAATCTGTTTCGGGAAAACAGAACAGTTTCGTGAGGTTTTCTTATGGCACATAGTCATAAGTCAGTAACTCTATAACCCCAAAATCCCACAACACCATAACCTCAAAACCCCTACACTACGTTACCCCGTATACCATAACCGCTTAACCCCCTCATTCTATTCTGTGGAGAAGTCCGGTTCCCGAAATCACAACAGTTTCATGAATGTTTCTTGTGGAATACAGTCAGGGTGAATATAACCTCAAACCCTTTGAAACCTCATAACACTTTCATGGCATTTACTTCGTTTTTTTTCAATCAGTAGAGCATTATACGTCTGCAAGATTGAATAGTTACATTTCTTTGATGCTATGGGATGGTGGTCGTGTTTTTAACGGAATGGAGGGGTTTTGAGGTTATGGTGTCATGAGATTTTGTGGCTTTAGAGTTTCTTGCCCACGTTACTCATAACTATGTTCCACAAGAAAAGCTCACGAAATCGTTCTGTTTTCCCGAACCATATTTTTCTACTAAATTAGGTTATGGAGTTATGGTATCACGAGGTTAAGGGATTATGAGATTATAGTGTTATAGGGTTACCAATTTTTTTTGGGGGGGGGGGGGTGAAAGTGGTATGTGGTAAATGATTTGACCGGTTTTAGGGATTTTTCGGGTGTTTTTTGAGGTTATGTCAAAATCCACAATCTTAAATCATTCACCGTCAAGGTGCTCGCGAAATGCTGAATCCCAAGTCTTGTCACGACAGGATCGTTGTAGATACAGCGCATATGGTCGCAATTGGACGAGACCCCTTCTTGAAATGGTCAGCAAACACAAAAAAGTGGGCAACTGAGCGTTTCTGTACAAAGCTGCTGAAACACTTGGCCTCTACTTCACTTCCATGGGCGAGGAAACTGGATCCAACATTGTCCACCTCGAGTACACACTCCTGAAGGACCGGGTGAAAAAATCACAGGAGAAAAACTTCCACCAAAAGCTGCTCGACAAGAAAATACACTGAAACTTTTACAGAAATGCAGAAGATAAGTCCTTATTGAAAGAGATAACGCTTGCTTTCCTCAAACCATCCAGACTTAATTTAGGCACAGTGAGTTTTATTTTCGCGTGCGAGAACGGTGTCAGTTCCACGTTAGTATACCGTAGCCGTGCTTTACGTCAGGCCTGCCCAAACTTATGAAATAGACTCATTTGCCATATGTTCGAGTTCCACCACCACTTCCCTCTTCTCGGGTCCTGAGGCTTGGAGGGTAATCACTCTCGTGAAGTTAAATGAGTAGAGGTCGGCGGTGGTGTTAAAATCCCATCTGGAAAATGAGTCGGTTTCCCCAGTTTGGGCACGCCTGCTTTACGTCAAGAAGTTCCCAGGCAATAGGTGCAGAGCATGTTTTGCACAGGCTGAGTACCTAGAACACATGCTATCCAGGTGTCCCACTCACGCGGGAACGACATATCTCTACAAACACAAGACGGCTCTAATCTAAGAGTGCTTCAGTATTATCTTTGAACGCTGCGTGGGAGATAGAGGCAATTGTTCAAAACGAGAAGTGCCGAATTTACTGGAACTACGATTTTCCGTCAGCAGTCTCCAATGCACACTCGAGGCCTACCATCGTTTTCCATGACTTCGAGAAACGATTTTTATTCGTGATCGAATCCTCGGTTCTGGCCGTCTACAAAATCACAGCCGAGCAGAAGGAAAAAGAGAAGAGGTATCGAGACTTTGGAAGGAAGCTAAGGCCACCTACCTTGCGGTCGTTGCTGTGTAACATGAATTTCAGAAGAGTTGTTCAATTATCTGTGCTCACACGATCAGTTATATGAACTTCTGATTTTGAATGTTAACTAAAAGTAGAGGAGGGCGCCAAATCAACAGCAATTTCGCGAAGAATTCTTAATGACGCTAATATAGGTCATTCGTCGTTTCA
>CAKNWW010279618.1:3914-23986 GCA_932074435.1 Andricus kollari
GGCATAGTACATGCAGGGATGTTTCATCATCCCTGCCTGTACTATGCCAGTGCCCGGTATTAGCTGGGCTCAGGCAACAGACCCTCGGGGCCCATTTTATGGGACCAGAGGAAATTACAACGCGATCAGTAGTCGACATACTAGGCTTCGTCAAGAGGTCTGGGGTCAACTGCTGAGAGCGATGAAGTAAGGGTGTGACACAATAGGCTTTATAGCTTGAGCGCCAGAGGAGCTCTCCATGGGCTCCTCGCCCGTCCTAAAACTAAATAACTAGTTGTCTTAAAAACGGTGAGAGGTACGTGAAAACTGATATTTTCAGGGTTTTCTAAAGAGGAATGGTTCCCGGCCACCCCGACCTAAACTAGTAAACAGGTTTTACAAATTTAAAAAATCTAAATACTGAATTATCTCGGAAACGGTAAGAGATACATGAAAACTAAGAAAATTTAAGGATTTTGCAGAGGAGTTTTGTTTTGAAACAACTCAATCTACTCCAACAAGATAATATTTTAAATAAAGAAATTAAAATTTTGAATGATCTTGAAAACGGTGAGAGATACGCAAAAAAAGAAAAAAAATTCCAGTTTTCCTAAAGGGGGATGATCCTCGACTAACCTGGCGTAAGCCAGTAAACAGATTTTTGAAATAAAAAAATATTAATATAAAATTACTTCTAAAACGATCAGAGAAAACTGAAAACAAATTAAATTTAAAGTATTTTTCAGGGGGGTTTTGTTTCCGATCAACTTTTTGTGTTATGTTGAAAATGGTTAGCTATATTCAAAAACTGACAAAATTTGTAGCGTTTTCTGAAGGGATATGATCCTCTGCCACACCAATCTAAACAACCCAATAATCCGAATAACCCAATAAAAACGATAATAAATTTTTTGAATTATATCGCAAAATATCAGAAGTACATGAAAACTCAGAAAATTTTAAGGGTTTCGCAGATGAGGATTACTTTCGACAAACTCGAACTAACCCAAAGGAAAGATTTACAAATTACAAATTTTGAGTTATCTCGAAAACGATGAGATATACGAAAACTGAAAAAATGTCTGAGTTTCAGATTTCCGAAAAACGTTGAAAGATAAGTGAAAACGGTAAAAATTGTAAAGATTTTCTAGAAGGGAATATATTCATTCGGATTAAAATAATTGAATGATTTTCTAGAAGGGAACATATTCATTCTGATTGAAAATAATTGAATAGCGAGTTCTGATTGGTGACAAAAAGCGTTACGTAGGGGGGGGGGCGTTACGTATTATTTGAAAGGCCCCTTTAATATTTATTTGTTATTTGTTCATAACTAAAAGGCTTTTGAAATGTTGAAGATTTTGGAAAAGAACCGCAATTTTCTAGCATTTCTCTGAAAGAATATATTTATAAACAAAAATAAATTGGTTAGATAAGTATTTTTGTTAGCTCGATTAATTATAACCTCACTCTAAATGAAAAGCAGAAAAAAGTTGGAAATTTCAGAAAAACCCGCAATTTTCTAGCATTATTATAAGGGAAATGAGTTTTAATTGATAATAAATTTTTTAACAAATACTTTATTAAATTTCAATTATAATTACTTTACTTTAACTAAAAATTTTCAAAAAATTTCAAATTTTTAGAAGAAACCGCAACTTTCCCGCATTATTGAAAGCAGATATTATTAAAAGTAGGAACAAATTAGTTAAACAATTATTTTTGTTAACTTTAATTGATTCTTACCTTGCTTTAACTAAAAACTTTAAAGCAAGTTGAAAAATTCTGGAAAAACCGCGACTTTTCAACTCTATTCTAAGAAAAAAATGCTATGAACAATTATACATTGTTTAAACAATCTATTTAAATATTATTATATTTAACAATTAACGCCAAAAACTAGCAAAATCCAATTTATCACTAATCGGTGTTTTTGGGACCCTACAAAATAGACTTTGAAGAGAAATTTTAAAGGTTGACTTGATACAGCTCATATTAAGGATTCTGAATAAAATGTAAAAACACGTATTTTTTATTATGCGAAATACATGTTAAACTTCATGGGGCTTGCGGAACCTCTAAATAGAATTTTTTTCAATACTCAATCATTTTTTATTGATTCGGACAAATTGAAAGGCAATATGCATGAAAATTTGGAAAAAATTCCAATGCATTTTCGTGAGATTAAAAAAAAAATCCTAAAAACAACAAATGTTCTGTGTGCGCTAACTTCTACATCCAAAATAATTGAACCGATTGGTACCAAATTTCAACAAGACTTGATAAGAGTTTATGTTTATCAACATTATTTATCAACATAATTTTTTTTTAAATGCAATTAAATTAAATTAATTTTGCGAAAAACCAATCTAAATATAAAAATATATATTTCAAATATGTACTTTATACATACTTCAGTTTTACTTAAATGCAACTTATATTATTAAATACAAAAAATAAAATTATTTATTCTTTAATCATTGTTCCATTATGATGAAAGAAAAAATTTCCTCTTTTGGAAGTATTGGTAAAGTTTGGTGAACCTATCCACCCTTTCCATTCTATGGTGGTTCCATTCAATTACAATGAAGAATATATCAATGAATGAAATATAGTAAATCAGTGATTTTATTGAAATTATATCAATTGAGCGTACCTACATTATTTAAACAAAAATTACATAAAACATTAAATCCCACCAAAAACATCAGCGATGAAAAAAATGTTTCCCGTAAAATTGCATGAATTTGTGCAATCAAAGTTGGCAAATAATTAAGAACAATAAAATATTCACAATAAAATATACTAAGAAAATTTTCTAATAAAGAATCCTATAGACGTTTTTTTAAATAAATTAGAGAAAGCCGTTTTGGGCATTTTAAAACTTGACAAGATTAAATGTGTTTTGCTGAGTATGGGTAATTGATGGTATAATATAATCCTGCGAAGTTTTGAAATGTCCTTGATAAACTTATAATAGTAATTTATAAAATGTCTTTGAATAACTTAACAATGTATATTATTTTTTATTTTCCAATAGAATAAAAATGGTGAATTTACACATATGATTTTTTCAGAGACATCATCGATAGCTTTTGCTCTGCCATGAAGAAAAATTCAACTTGCCTTGTGATGCTAAATATTTTGAATACATAGCTTCTGATATTTTCTGATAAAAATTCAGTTAGTTTTGTATCGTGCATCTTGCGGTAAAACACGAAAGCTTTTGAACGAGGCAATATTTATTTTTCGGCGATCGATAGTTTCTATGTGTTCAACTTTTTTACAAGATAAAGTTAGTCATGCTTTCAAAGAAATCACCATGCGTTTTCATTGGCACATATAACACACCATTTTGGTGTAACCCGTAAAATTTAATTTTGTTTTTAAATATTTCAAAACGTAAATATAGCGTAAATTAATCATTTGAAAATGGCAAAACATAGATTACAATTTTCTCTGACACATGACAGCCCATTTTCTTCCTTTTTATATATAAATTTCTGCGGAATGTAATTTAAGCTGCAAAAATTCTCAAAAAATTACTTTGATATAAGCTCTACATTCGGATCAAATTATTTCTTTAAGGATGTTTTAGGTGTACAGACAAGTTGATAACTACAGAATTTTTAACTTGATATATAAAATTGATCAAAAAAGGCCTATTGATTATTGCCAAATTATTATTAATTATTAAAAATGTTTGCCAATAAGATAACCCCAAGCGAAAATAAAAAAAAATATTTAAGGTCATAATTTTTTATTTAAATGTAGTGATTTGCATATTTGTGTTTTTTCTTCAGATTTAGAAAAATTTCGTAAGTTTCATTCAATTTTAATTTACAAAAGCTTTTTCTATTCCTGGAAAGGTTCTTTACAATTCTATTCGTCACATTTATATGGAAATTATTTTATTTACAAATAATTCGTATAATCCTTTTTACTGAGTTATTTTTTTAATTAAATGAATTCCTAAATAACATTTAATAAAATCGTGAGGAATAGAATTGTATAGAACCTCATATGGAATAGAATGAGCTTTTGTAAATTAGCATAGAATGAAAATTACGACTTTTTCCTGAAGCAGGAAAAAAACAGAAATATGCAAATAACTAAATTTAAATAAACAATTATGACATCGAATATTTTGATATTATTTACGCTTGAGTTTATCTTCTGAAATCTATTGCAATAATCAATGGGCCTTATTTTGTCAATTTTATAAATCAAGTTAAACTCTAAGTAATTTTGCACTTGGTAGTACACCTAGAACATCATTAATCAATTTTTGAGATATATACAAAAGAGATAATTTTGTAAAATATTTTTAAAATAAGTAAATTTAGGAACTATTCTATTAGCATTTGCGACTGTTAGATGCAGAGAACAATCTTTTGAATTAACCTGTTGCATTTATGTGCACTAAACTTCATTTATGCTTAAGTGGTTGATCGTTAGAAGCCCTCAATAGCTCTTTCATTCTCTCGTTAGTACAACTGTGAATTCGTTAATTTTCAGAGAAGTCCAATTCTGAAAGAAAGGAAGTAATGGGCTGAAATTACAAGAGAAAATTAAACGCTTTCGTCCTTGATGAAAGTTGCTTCAACCACCTGTTACAACTCAAGTAGCATTTTGTCGTTACCACTCTGCTCGAGTAAAAGCTTCTAGCCAATTGCAGCTGCATTGCATGTATTATAAAAGTAATCCATTACAGTGATAGAAAAACATGTAAAACGAGGTGGAAAATGCCATTTTCATTTCGAGATAAACTTATTTTATTCTCGGTTAATCTAGTATATTTCACACAAAGACCCAGGGTATCAAAGCGTAGCAAATAGTTGACAACTACATCACATAACAAATTGAAACTACCCACCGAATCGTTCAACATTTATCATGCGATTTTTCAACTAAATTTGATACATGCGCATTTTGTGTGTTACTGAAAATACCTTAAAAGGTTAAAATAATCGTGATTATAACGAATTCTAAGTGGTGTACAAACTGCGCATCAGAACGATCCAATTTTCAAAAGATCAATTGCCCATCATAAATTTTGCTAAGCAGAAACTGTATTTTAATTAAATAAATATGTATTTAATTTGTAAAATTGTCAGTATACAATAATTTGTCAGTTTCTGTTTGGTAATTTGGTATAGTTATCCTTATTCCAGATTTATAGTTTTTGTTTTAAAGTAAATTATAAAACAAAGAACAATTTTTAAACGAAATAAAATATAAGGTAAGTTATATATTTTAGGTCGTAGCAATTATTAAAAATTAAACTACCTCTGAATTGCAAAATACGCTTATGTCGAAAAAATAACTTGCAACAAAAATTATATTATGATAATAGAATAGCGATTATAAATCTACCAGTAGCAAAAAAGTTCAAATTAGTCAGTAACGTCTATCTTGTAATACAAAATTATAAAATCGAATAATGTTTTAACATCACTGTAAAAACGAAGTATTATTGCAGGGCTAATTTCAGGCAATAATATAAGATTCAGAAAAAAACAGTCTCGAGTGGTACTAACTTGGCACCATACTTGTGGAAACCCAGATTCATTTCTTTTACATTGAAAATAAAAGCATATTGAGAATGGCTAAACTGCGATACACCACCTGGTGACAAAAATCAGAACTAGAAAGAGTAGGTACTCTGCTATCAAATCCCAAGTGAAAGGTGTAAATAAACCAGTAAAACGAACATTTTAATTTAATAAACGAAAATTTGCACCTGTTATTCACAAAATTATGAAGAAAGGAGTGCTCTTCTCAACTAAGTAGTCCAAAAACCGAATCGTTTGCTCTGTTTTTGGCTATAATACAACAGGGCGTATAAGAATCCGGAATTGAGTTTTCACCACTTTCCAAAAGCCTGTATGAAAATTAAATATACAAATAAACTTAGACAAATGGAAGTAGTTGACAGAAGAAATATATGGAAAATATTTTTGAGAATGGGGAAAGAAGTGACACCAAATATGCTAGTTTGCTCGCGTCATTGCGTAAGAGGACTACTCGTTGTACATAGGGCCAGCTAAGTCGGGAATATATTTGATTTATTATTTCATTGTTTTATATTATTTTTTAAATTTATTGTTTCATTATTTTTATGCCTTTTTTATTATGGGAATATAAATCTATTTGCATGTATATCAACTGTATTATAAACTTCGCCTATTACATAACCTCAAAGATTTATCTTATGTTAAACGGCACTAAAACGGCACTGCCCAGGGTCGTTCCAGTGCTGCTCGTTTAAGGCTTCTCAGATTCCAGTTATAAATGCCAGCAGAAGTTCGCTTTACACCTGCTACTAGGATACCAGGTAGACCAGCTGAAAAGGATTAAAAATTAAAACTTAGATTTGTAAAATTTGGAAATTACCTCTGCGTAAGTTAGAAATTCAGAATCTACGGGTTTCGATAATTTCAGATATCTACCTTTTTTTTGTTGAGAAGTTTAAAATTGAAATGAATATAATGTATCTCGCAAATGGAATGAGATACGCCAAAACAGACAAAAATTTTAATTCAACTCCAGAATAGTATATTATTATATAATTATAAAATATATTTAATGAGAAAATTCATAAATTAAAAAAAGTGTTAATAATTTGAAGAAAATTTTGAAAAGGGATTCGGTTGGTGGTGGCCAACTACTTTAAATCATTATGTACGCCCGGTATGTGACGAATACAATAGGAACATTATATGACCGTCGCATCACTCTGAGTGCCGTTTAGGTGTCAAAATCTGCACAGACACTGAAACGGCACTGGTGGCCCAGTGTCGTTTCAGTGTCGTTTCATCGGCAGGGGCTATGCTAATAATATATATTCAGATTTAATGCAGTTTAAAGCAGAATACAGTTATATTTCCATAGTCAAAACAGTCGTAAAAAATAATAAAAAATAAATAAAAAATAGTATAAAACTATAAACCTTAGAAATGACGCGAGCAAAGTAGCATATTTGGCGTCAATTCTTTCCCCATTCTCAAAACCATTTCCCAAATATTTCTTCTGTCGTTTATTTCAATTTGTCCAAGTTTATTACTATCTTTAATTGTGATACCGGATTTAGAAAATGGTGAAAACTCAGTTTCGGATTTTTACGGGCTGTGGTATTATAGCCAAATATTCAGCTTTTGGACTCCTTAGGCTTTGATAGCAGAGTACCTACTTAATCTAGTTCTTCTTTTTGTCATCAGGTGGCGAAATGTTCGACCACCAATCCCAGTAGTTACCCGATTCGAAAACAGGACATGCAAAAAATGATAGATGCCGATAAAAAAGCGATCTCTAGTTTTTACATTGAATTGAAGACTTGGCAGAAATAACGTTGGAACAACGAAAATCTATTTTGCTGAAATATTTGTTCAAACTGTGCGAATATGTTGCTAAACTTTGCTAAATGACATAGTTTAATCAATAATATATCAGTTCTTGTGAGTTTTTTTATTGAGAAAGATTTTGCGTAAGACTCTCTCACTCTGTAAACTTGAATCAGGAAAAAATGGGCCCAGGAATGAAATCAATAATAATTTTACCTGATTTGGAACTCACAGTGGGACAAAATGATGAAAAAATATTGAGAATAATTCTGAAAAATTTGTTCTAATTTCTTTTATTTAAAGATAAAGTTTAAAAAACAGGTTGATTTTATGTTACAAAAGTATTAATAACAACTTTAATGAGCGCACATATGTGACGAGCGCCGAAGAAACGGGGCTTACTCTAAAAAAAACGAAATCGAGGTTTTTACACCTTTCGATAGTTTGTGAGTTGCTCTTTTTAATGAAACCACTGAAAAAATTTCCGAGCGTTATTATTGCTAATAATTGATTTGTTCGGCACCCGAGAAATCGGGCTTTCGCTCGAGATCCCGTGAAACACCTCCCACCACTCACCACTGAAATCTACGCGTCTCATCTATACCCCGTCCGTGAGCCGCGCCGCTATATGGTTGAGAATGTATAGTAAGTGGAGAGGGAAGATTTCGTGAGTCTTCCCTCTCTCCTAAAGGTCGCGTCTATCCGGTCGACTTCGACCGCTCGCCCTGAACAATCTCACTTTTCAGAGTAAGCCCTCTTTCTTCGACGCACGTCACATATACAGGATGTTTTTTTTAACTTGAGACATCGAAATATCTTAAAATCATACGCATCCTATGAAAAAAACATCCGTAATAAAAACTTTTTATTTTCGAGGAGAAAAGCGACTTTGAACAAAATTTACCCCACCCGACCCCCACCTCCCAGGAGACATAAGGGGTGTTTTTTTTCGCGAATCGAAAAAAAATTTCGAATAAAATTTACGTATTTCATGAAGGAGAATCTAAATCTGTGAAAAAAGATTAGGGTTCCGATTTGAAATTACAAAGTTACCCCCCTCCTTCCTCCTGGGGGGTGAGGTAGGGTCAATTTTTTTAAAGTCGCTTTTCCCCGTCGAAAATAAAAAGTTTTTATTTCGGATATTTTTTCATAGGATGCGTATTTCTTGAGATATTTTGATGTCTCAAGTTAAAAGAAACACCCTGTATACTTTACGCAAAAGAATTCTTTTCGTTGCTGAACATACAGAATTACACTAGGGTAAGGAGGGGCAGCGCCGACCGGTGGGGCACAGGCGACTTTGCTTATAACATCGCTATTATTTACCAAATTTAATTCTACTTTGCATTAAATAAATCTATGTTATTAAAGAGATAGTGCGACTTGCTAAAAGCTTGAAAATTGACGTTGTAAAAGAAAAATTATGCAGAAAACAGTTTTGACAACGAAAGAATGGAAGATTCGCTGGCAAAAATATAAAGTTTTCAACATTAATGGCAATACTTACAGTATAAAAATTTGTTATTTTGACAAATAAAATCATATCACATTATTTTATTATAATCATTGAACGTAATTCAAGTCCAAAGTATCTTAAATATCGTAAATAATTGAGGCCTCACCAGGGGGGCAAGCCCGACGAAAATAATAGTTCAAAAGTTCTTAGGTTATGATAAGTGATCGGTAATATAGAAGAGCCACTTATCTTCTGGGCTACATGCAAGAAACTATTGAATATTATTATTTTCGATCCGGTCGGTACGGTAGAAACCATTGCCCGTAGCCGTATCTAGTGAAATGTCAACGAATAAGAGGTTATATTACAGCTATCACCATTTTGATTAAAAATAACTTATTCTTCTTGCTGGATATGTTTAAAGGTAATTTTTCCAGTACATAAAATACCACAGACGCGAACCATTATGTTTTCCCATCTTCAAATGTTTTGATTTTTATAAAAAGCTGCGGTCGGCTTTGCCCTCCGGTGCGGGGCAAAGCCGACGAAATACAGCTTGTTAGAAATAATTAAATTATTAAATCATTGTTTTATTCATGTAATAATTACTTATAGAAATATGATATATAATAATGTAGGACTCGAAATGAAAAAACAAATAGATCAATTCTACATCTTATTAACTTCAAAAAAATCATTGACTGTTAACTGGTCGGCGCTGCCCCTTCTTACCCTATTTAGTAAAAACGTAGATGAGCTGGGACTTATTTTGATCTAAAATCTGAACAAGGAAAATGATTTAACATTTGAAATTATCAGATTTGAGAGTTTTATTATGTTGATTACTTTCTTATAATTTTATAATTTCCCATTTAAAAATGTAAAATTGTCATCAAGTGACGTAATTCGCAATCCGCTAAAGCACGAATAATCAATGGACACACATATGTTTCTTTATTATTACAATAATTGTGAATCTCCATATGAAAAGGGCCCTTGTAATCCATTTCCAGAAAACACATTTCCGCGTTTTCCTCTATAAGGCTGATACAAAAAAACATCCAAATTTAAGCTTAAGCGGCTCTCGCGGCTTCCCCAAGATTCTTAGTCTGTAGGAACTTTAAAGTAAATCGCAATGTTTCTCCAGATTCAACACTGCATGGTCCGTCATGTACGAATTGTGCAGCTGAAATAATTATTAATATTCATTATACTGTAGATAATCATATATATTTCAAAAGCTAACACATCTACACAAATTTTAATAATTATGTTGTATTCAGAATGTAAATCAATTTTTGAAATTGAACTATTTCGCATTTAATTTTTTTTAATTAAGCAATTTCACGCTGAAAAAATTCAGGGTTAAAGCATTTTGAAGCGTTTAAGATTGTACAATTTGTAAGAGCTATACTTTCAGATATTTAATAATTAATGATCAAAAAATTATAAAGTATTTTTCTACGCAACTGACCTGCTTTGCAACGACTTTTGTAGCAATTGAATGTCGATCGAGCGAAAGTATCAAATCTACCATATTGATATCCACAAATCAGGTCACGTTTTGAGTTCTAAAAATATAGTTTATTTTTATTTCACTATTTTTGGAAAACCCAATAGTTGCTCAATATAAAAAAAACACATTGCAACATTTTGTTTACTCACACGGCAAAGAAGTTTACATTTAAGCCAGCGATAAGCGCTCTGCAAGAATATAATTTTAATTAGTAAAAGTAGAATTTACCAAAATTCGTATAGTTTGATATAATTCAAAATTGCACACAAATTCCATATAATTATAATTTTTATTAAATTAAGCAGATAGCTTGATAGTCCCTGACAAAAGTTAGTGAATTTATAATTTTGACGGTGGTACGTGAGGTCCCCCTGGTTCTCAAGCTATGAAGCCTATTGTGCCACACTGTGTTTATTCCAAAGCAGCACACCCCCTAATAGCACGGAACGTTCCCGGGAGGTGTAAAATGTCCGCCGGTTGGGAACGTTCCAGGAACGTTCCACTGGAACGTTCCAAACATAAATTACCGTTATTGTTATTATTATCAATAAATATCGCGTAAACCGTAAGTGATAGGTCAAAATCGATGTCAGTTTATGATATGGATATCATAATATAGATAGTATATGTGGTACTCAAAAATCAAAAATGACATCCAATTTCACCTATCTCTTACGGTTTACGAGATAATTGTTGTTAAAAATAACAATAATGGAAGGTTCCCCTCAGGTCCCAATGGAACGTTCCCAAGCGGCGGACATTTTACACCTCCAGGGAACGTTCCGAAGGTGCCCGCGGAACGTTCCAGGAACGTTCCTGGAACGTTCCGTGCTATTAGGGCCGAATCTGGCCACCTTCACTGAGTCTTTAGATCGGGTGCGGACCTCTTTTCACAGCAAAGTGAGCCTCATCTACTATCCCATCCGGCGTGTGTGTGTTCATTATTCGAGATCGACAGCGACCCCCGAGATAGAGTCCCCTCGACATACACAGTAAAAAAAATTGTTCAAAATGATACCGAAATCAACATCATTATGATATGCAACAAAAATGATTCCGAAATTAAGAGCATTTTGATCGGCCGCAATGAATGATCGACTTTTGAGATCACAATGATCTGATTCGGGATCATGTATCAAATTAAACCAAGATGGCCGCCGTTCTTGGAGTACTGAAGCTCATATGCGAGCTTTTTATGGTTTCTGATCGTGCAGTTTACTTGAAAAGTAAAAATATTAACAAAATATGATATTAGAGTATATCACCTGTTATGTGTAGTTATCACTTGCATAGGGTTAGATAAAACTTTAGGTTATGTCGTTGTGACATCGCCGCCCAAAAATTAGCGGCCATTTTGTTCAGTCAGACAAATGACACTAAAAGCAGATCAAAATGATCCGAATAGAGGTAATCAGCCTCTTTTGAGGGGACCTACAGCTTAAGGTGGGTTCCGAACCATAAAAGTCCCGGTAGAAGTACATAGAGTTTCCATTGGTACCGGCTCAGGGCTCGAACCCCAGTCCTCATGCACTCAGGCCTGACCAAATCAACAAAATACTGATATTTCTCGTAGTTTAACCACTTACGTATAATTATTTAAACATATTCCATTTGTCGAAATATATTTTTTTCAAGAATAAAAGAAATTACACCTTCTTTGAGTAACGGGCCCGAAACCGAGCAACGGTTTCGGGCATGCCCCGCAATGGCCTTCGACACAAATCCAGGGACTCCGAACGTATACAGGCAGGTCCGCATAAATAATTTCTGTTTGATTTGGGCGCATGACGCAACTAACGCGCTGAGAGTATGGCCCTCATGTTGTTTGTCACGCTTGACTGAACACCGCCTCCCTTTCGGCCCCGCAACACCCGTCATCAAGAAACTGCGGTCATCAGTTCCAGGACTTTATTGTGAATTTTTTAAATAAGTTTGTATTGTTGAAATGTAACTTTTGAATAAAATCATGCAGAAAACTGCAGTTTTTCGCCAACTTTTCAACAAATATCATTAGCTTTTCTATATTGATACTTTCCATTACTCACCCCTAATTTTGTATTCAATTGCTTCCTCATATAGGGAGGTTTGAAAGTACCCAAATTTTAAAATCTACTTTTTTAACATTTATTCGAAATACTTTACGCCAGGAGCTCAAAAATGCACAAATGCGTGCTATGTATGTATGTGCATGAAATTCAGACGCATCGTACCTTGCTTTGATATTCAGTTCCGATAAGAGTTTGAGCTCAAGAACTAAGGATCTTCAATCATACACTGAACAAGTCAAAGCTGCTGTCAGTCAAGCAGCACATTGTTGACAAAATACGGGTGTTCTCTGATGCGAGGAAGAGAATACAGAAGAGTGAGAGATGAATCAGGGAGAATTAACAGTTTTTGGCTGACCTCAAGCCCAACGAGGTAGAGACTTTTTGGAGAGAGACATACAAGATCCCAAAAACACTGGAGTTGAAAGAAGATAATATCATCCACTTCAAGGAGTTTTGCGATAACCTCATAACATCTGTGGAGGAATGTCCATCAATCACTGCCGAAAAGGTGAAAAAAGTACTTATGGGCACGAAGAACTTGTCCAACCCAGAGAATCTCAAGCCAATAACTTGTTTGAACACACTGTATAAGATCTTTACAGCTGTCCTGAACAACAAGATTGTCTGAAAAATTAAGCCTGTGTGGCTAGAGATGTACGAGCAACGTGGCTCGAAAAAAGGCGTAACAGGATGTCGAGAGAACTTGCTAATTGACAGGTTCGTCTATAAAGACGCTGCAGCCCATTGACGCGCCCTGTCAATGGCCTGGATTGAATACCGGAAAGCTTTCGATTCAATCTCTCATATACTTATCATCTGACTGTTGGGAAGCTTGAGGGTGCATCCGCACATAGTGAGATGCATGGAGAAATTGATGCCTCTTTGGAAAACTAGATTTACTATCTCATCTGGAAATTATCGTGTGACAACAAACAACTTCACCTTCCAGAGGGGCGTCTTTCAGGGCGATACCTTGAGCTGTTTGCTTTTTTGCATCACCCTTCTGCTTCTATCTCTCGCACTACGAAATTCTTCTGGATACCTGTGTGGAGACACTAACCAGAGCGAGCATAAGGTCACTCATGTATTTTATATGGCTGACCTGAAGATCTATGCCTCTGGTTAAAGCAAACTTCAAACTGCTATGAATATCGTCAAAAAATACACAGGAGAGATTGGGATGCACTTTGGACTCGATAAATGTGTGAAAATTCATCTGCAGAAAGGAAAGATTGTTGGCGTTGCCAAGGACCCTTAGCTGGTGGATATAAGTGTAATTCGACATCTTAACACTGGAGAGACCTATACATACCTGGGCGTGCCTTAAAGCTGCATTCAGAATATAAGATCAGTTAAAGAGTCTCTCCGATGAATATAAAAGCATCTTCTTCGGCAGATTTGGTCTTCAAATCTGTCGGCGTTCAACAAGGTATCTGCGACTAACGTACTTGCCGTCCCTGTTCTACTCTAATCTTTTTGGGTTGTTCACTGGACGAAGAACAAGCTTACGGCCCTTGATATCGCCACACGTAAGATCATGCATATGCATAAATGGTTGCATATCACACTGTCAAGGCGGACGCAGATTTCTCAATCTCCAGTATCTTCATAACCGAATTGTTCTAAGTACAGCTTACATAGTTGGAAATGGAAAAGATCCTCTCCTAAAAACGGTTAGGAATTACGTGGTGATTGGCAAAGGAGCATTCCTTTACAAAGCCGCGGAGCAGGCGGGTGAGACCCTTGGCCTGAATGTTAACATCAGAAGTGAAGAGAGTGCATTACTCCATCTTGATGCTTCACTTCTGAAAGCCGAAGTAAAGAAAGCAGAAGTTGAAAAATTCTACCAACAGCTACTCGACAAGAAAATGCACAGAAATTTTCACAGGAATGTATAGAAACAGTCCTTCTCGAAGGAGCAAACATTAGCTTTTCTTAGATCATGAGGGCTTAATTCAGGTAAAGAAGGTTTTCGCCAACAGAACGGTGTCATTTTAACCTTAGTATACCGTGACCACATTTTATGTCAAGAAGTTCCCAGTGATAGATGCAGAGCGTGTTATGCACACGCAGATTATCTAGAACACATACTATGTGGGTGGCCCAACCATGCGGCAACAACGTATTTGCCATATTTGTCTCTCTTAGGGCGTTGGTCGTGACCCTGCCCTAACGAACGCTCCAAGGAAGATACATTAAATTGTCCAAAACGAGAAGTGTCAAATTTTCTGGAACTACGATTTTCGGACAGCAGTCTCCGTTGCTCACTCGAGGCCTGACATTGTCCTCCGCAAATTCGAGAAACGAACCATATTCATGATCAAATTCTCGGCTACGGCCGACTACAGAATCACTTCCAAGGAGAAGGAAAAGGAGAAGAGGTATCCAGACCTTAAAAGGAATTTGCAGCGACCTTACCCAAAATATTCGGTTAAAGTAGTTGTGCTTGTGATCGGTGCTCTCGGAGGTGCGAAACTGTCACTCGTTCGTGACCTTAAGGCCATTCCCGCGTGCCAAAAGTATGCCAAGGCACTTACGAGATGGATGCAGAAAGCTATCATCCTTGGTTCGCTTCGAGTTTTCAAGACACTTGAGGGCTTCGCCAGCCTGTCATCGGTTCTACTGGGAGCTGGTGTCATTTTTAGGTGGTAGATGCTCCCAGTGGGACCCTGCGAACCTTTTTTTTTTAATGATGTGTATGTATAATTGAAAAAAAAGGTTAAACAACCACCGCAGGTTACCACTGAGCGCAACTGCCATCTAAAAATGACACCGGCTCCCAGTAGAACAGCGGTAAATCATACTTATGGCCACGTCTCACGACCGTAAGATGGCCGGCGAAACCCTCGTGTGTCTTGCGGACATTAAGCGGCCCAATAATGACAGCTTTCTACATCCATCTCGCAAGTGCGTTGGTATATTTTTGGCACGCGGGTATGGCTATAAGTTTACGAACCAGTGATACATTCGCACCTCTGATAGCACCGATCACAAGGACAATTAATTTAACTAAATATTCTGGAAACAGTCGTTGCAGCTCCCTTTTAAGGTCTTGATACCTCTCCTCCTTCTCCTTCTCCTTGGCAGTGATGTTGTAGTCGACCGGAGCCGAGAATTCGATCACGAATATGGTTCGTTTCTCGAAGCCTTGGAGAATATATGTATATATGATTTATTTGTTCGGATCTTCGAAACACATCAATCAAACTGTTGTGAGATATTTTAGGACCAACTAGTGCTGATTCATGAAGTTTCAAAAAAATACTTTATTCCCTTTATATGCGAAAAACTTTATTAATATTAAGAATACTACAGTACTACATCAAAATTTTTGTTTCGTGCCTTTAAAACGCGTCGAATAACTTTATTTAGAACCTTCCATTTCATCTTACATATGATCTAGCAAAACCTATTCATAATTTTTTAAAATATATTGTTTATCTTGCCTATTTGAGCAAAACTTTTTTAATCAATTGACCCATTGAACAACCTTTCATGACCTTTCATGACCTACCAATACCGTTTTTCAATATGAAATAAAAATTATTTACTTTGTATACGAGAGGAAACATTTTTTGATATTGGAAATATAAAAGTATTATATTTAATTTATTCGTTCGCTTCTTCCAGACCCTTCAATTCACCTACTGACGAACCTTCGATGACCTTTCATGATCAATCAATGGCGAAAAAAACACAGACTTGAAAAATATTTAGAATTTATTAAAATTCAAATTTATTCAGAAAAAAAGGATCTCTCTCCTCTCACCCCTGGCGGACCGGCCGAACGCAAAGATTACGCTACAGCGTAATGGTAAAGTAATGGTAAAGTAATGTTAAAGTAATATGGCATTATAATTATTAAGAGAAGCAAAATAAATATCTAAACTGTTGCAATCATAATAATACGTTAAAATTTACGTTAAATTGTCATCTCGTAATTGCAACCGGTTTCTTTTTCAGCGTTAAAAAATAAACAAACAAAGTGGCTGTTATTGAAGTCGAGCCCCTGCATGTTGGCAGCCCGCTTGAAGCCTCCATTAGTAGACTGCAATGAGAGCCACATTATTTTTTCATTTCTTAATGCTGAAAAAGAAACTTGTTGCAATTATAGCATAGCCATTTAACGTAGATTTTAACTTATTATTATGATTGCAACAATTTACATATTTATTTTGCTTCTCTTAATAATTATAATGCCATATTACTTTAACATTACTTTACCATTACGCTGTAGCGTAATTCTTGCGTTCGGCCGGTCCGCCAGGGACTCTACTGGGATTCGAACACCAGATCAACAATTGGTTAGAGCACCTGACCAGAAATCATTTGATCTGGTGTTCCAATCCCAGTAGAGTGAGAGGAGAGAGATCATTTTTTTCTGAATAAATTTGAATTTTAATCAATTTTAATTTATATCTCCATCTAGTCTGTAAATACGAAATAATTTGGCTGTATTAGAGGATTTAACTTTGATCGATAATGTAGATTTCCATTATTCACAGTATGTGTGATTGGATTTCTCGATCGATTGATAATTACCATCTCCGATGATAATACAGATTCCTACTTGAATATTTAAAGTCTCCATTTTTTTCATTTGTTCGAGAAAAACCTACCTCTATGAGAAAGCAAATTAATTTTATACCTACGTGGAAGCAAAGTCCTCATAAAATCAGCCCGAATAAATATACCCCTAGTGAATACACCAATAATAGTTTGGAGCGGTATTTTCGTTTGTTAAAACCATTTTTTCGATAAAATATCAAAAATTTACACCTTTTCTGAGTAACTTCAACTATTTAATTCGAAACGAATATCAACACGAACAATTAAATAATTATTTCATTTCATTGAAAGAATCAAAATTTGGTAATGAAAAGAGTTTAAACAAATGGAAATTGTTTAAAAAATGATGTGTAAGTAATGGGAAATATCATCATAGGAGAGGCTTATTCGATTTGTTAAATAATTGACAAAGAGACTGCACTTTTCTTCCTTATTGCAGTCAAGAGTTACATTTCAACAATAAAAAATTGTTTTAGCAATTAAAAACAAATTTAATCCACCATAGCGATTTTTTATAATGCCGAATTACTTCATCTTGTTGCGAGTGAATCGATAATTTGCGACGAAATGTGAAGAAAGTAATGTTTAAGCAAATGCAGATTGTTTAAATAGTTAATAATTAATATAAAAACGTGAATATTTTTCATTTGATCCTTTAAAAAGATCTGTGAAAAAATATGAATATAAATAATATTTACGATCAATATACTGCAAAATACTTGATTGAAATTATTAATATTAAAATTATTTATATTCCTAAATAAAATAAAAAAAGAAACATTATTTTATATTTTGCCGGTATCTTGGAATATTAATTTACTGAAGGCCTTTTCCGTTTTTTTTTGTTTTTATTAAATATTGGCGACATGTTTCAAATCGGATCCGAGTCCTTTACAAGGCGTAATTCTGTAAAGAATAAAATATATCGTGAAAAATTTTGTTAAAAAAGTGTTGACTAAAAATAGAGTTAAAGTAATACAATTGAGTATATACATTATGTTTACCTTGTTATTAGTTAATCGTAATTAAAAAATTTTCCTGGTAGTCTACATAGTTGACAAATATAAACTAATATTTTGAAATTTTAAAATTGGAGCGTCATAACAAAAAAATTTAATAAAATTTTTCTCTCTTCTAGGAGTAAAACAAAGGCAAAGCCTTGAGGTATGTTAAATTATAGCGAAATGACTGCGAATTTGTATGAATTTAAATTGGTGTTAATTTCGCGTGATATATGCATAGACGTTCTAAGCCCGGGAAATTCAAATTGTTGGAATTTAAATTTGTGCAATTAAATTATTGTATATGGTACTTAAGCCTTCATTGTCTGATCTGAAGTTAATACAGTTGTTATCTCTTTGCATATTTATTATTTCTAATACTAAACGTTTATCAAAACTAGGCTCCAATTTTAAAATTTCAACGTTATTTAAATCGAAGTCAAAGTTATATGCAAAGTCATAAGCAAGTTTAGCTATGGATGTGTTTGTTTCGTTTTTTTCAATAGATCTTTCGTGTTCCCTATTGCTTGGGTGCAGAGGTCTGCTGGTTTGACCAATGTATGTTCTCTTACAATTCTTACATATATGTTTAAAAACGCAGTTACATTTGTTTTATTTTTTATTTTTATCTTTAGTAGTTCTAAGAAAGGTTTTTGTTACATTATTATTGATTGCAAAAAGTAATTGAAGAATAATTGTTTGGAAATTCTGAAAAAACATGCGTCTAAGTTTTGAATGTATGGTAACACAATCATTTTTAAAGTTGCTATCTTTAGGTTGCGTGGACATAGTTTTTTGTAAATTAATCATGTGTCACATTATATTTCCGTTATATCGATGACACTTCAATTTGCCTACCGAAAAATAAAGTTAACGAATTTCTAAATAAATTTAATACTGCTGACACTAAACCTAAATTCACCATTGAAGTGGCTAAAGATGGTGAAATAAACTTTCTGTATCTCGCATTAAAAATCGAAAACAATAAAATTATAACCAACTGGTAATGCAAACCAGTTTCGTCATGTAGATTTTTAAGCTTCGGCGCTTGTCACCTAATCTATCATAAAATTAGCATTATTTATGGTTTAGTCGATAGAGCTGTAAAACTGGCTGATGTTAGATTCCACAAAGAGAACTTAGATCTTGTGCAGAAAACACTGGAATAGCAACTTTTAAAAAATGGCTGTATTACCATACATTCAAAACTTAGACAAATCTTTTTTCAGAATTTCCAAAAAATTAGTCTTCAGTTAGTTTTTTCAATCAACAATAATTTAAGAAAACCCTTACTTAGAACTACTAAAGATAAAATTAAAAAAGAAAAAAATGTAACTACGTTTATAAACATATGTATATAAGAATTGTAAAAAAACATACATTGGCCAAACCAATAGACCACTGCACACAAGGAATAGGGTACACGAAAGATCTATTGAGAAAAAGGAAACAAATACAGCCATAGCTAAACGCTCTTTTGACTTTGCACATAACTTTGACTTCGATTTAAATAACATTCAAATTTTATAGCCTCATCTTGATAAACTTTTAGTATTAGAAATGATACATATACAAAGAGATAACAACTGTATTAACTTCAGATCAGACATTCAAAGCTTAAGTACCATATACAATAATTTAACTACACAAATATACATTCAAAAAATTTGAATTTCCCGCGCCTAGGAAGTAATATGTTTATATTGCGCGAAATAAACCCCATTTTAATTTCATAAAAATTCGTAGTCATGTCGCTATAATTTAATATAACACAAGGCTTTGCCACTTTCTTTTTTAAAAAAGGTAAAATACACAATAATGTGCTAAAATATATATTTTCTTCATAAACCGATTCACATAAATCTGTTTTACTTCTAGACGAAACAAACATTTTATCAAATTTTAAGGTTATGACGAGTTTATACTTGACATCTATGTACAATGTACCAAGAAACTTTTTTAATTTCCGTTAATTAATAATAAGGTAAGCATAATGTATATACTTAATTGTATTACTTTAACTCTATTTTTAGTCAAAACTTTCCAGTCTCATATTCGTAAAAATGGGGGTTTTCCTCTTGTAGAACAATTCAAGGGGTGGGTGGAAACCCTAAACCTTGCCTGATCGAAACAGAATGACGCATTTTATTTTCTTGGGGA
>CAKNWW010279619.1:0-19160 GCA_932074435.1 Andricus kollari
ACTTTTTTTAGCTTTCCTTGCTTCATTTGCGATAAATAATTTCTATTTTGTGCAAAAGAATAGATGAAAATCCGATGTGACGAAAAAGTGACACTTTCTGTGGAAATGCCCATATGCAATAACGCATTGTGCGTCCCCGTCAGGCATCCAGAGGCTGCAATTTTTTCCCGCGATTACACGCGAAGGCAAACACGATGCTGATTTATCTGCCACTGCCGCTGCTGCTTCTTTGCTCGAGGGAATGGTGAGTGGCAGTGGGGTGAAAATCGCAGGAAGGGGTTGAAGGGGGGAATCGAAAAGTAGAGGGGAAAGACTGACGTAATTTACTGCGACTTAATTGCTTTTAATTCAACCCGCGCAACTGTAAATCACAGAGTTGCAAGTTGCGCGGGTCAGGTAACGCCTCGTTATCGATACGCTATAATTATATCTATCAACGGTTCGTAAGATTGGTACTCCAGAAATAAAAATGTAAGAAAAAGGCAAGAAAAAAGCAAAGCAACATGAGAAACGGGTACTTATAAGCGCATAATGACTTTTTTCTGAAGAGAAAATCACATAGTTACTTTCGCAAAGAAGTAAATTAGATTTTGTGTCACATAGTAATCGCAGAAGTTGTTTCTACATTTGTCAGCATGAAGCGAATTCTCGGGTCGAGTACTTGGGTAATGAAGATCGTCAAGTCTGTCCAAGTCATGCACTTATTAAATTTGCATATTGCGATTTATAGTAGTACGGTAGACCATCTACTCTCGATCATGATAGTATTGTCCCAGTGGGGAAAGCAAAACCAATCTTCCTCCTGAAAATCATCCCGTGATGCTTATCATAATTTATTTCAAGGATGAAACTTGATGAGGTATTTAATTTTTATACACTTCATGATTCTACACGTATACTTGTTATGTCGCAGCACCTTGATCAATATTTTATTCAAGGTAGACTGTGTACTCATATTTGACTATCGGAGACTATTAATGAGAGTTCGTTTTCTTTTCAGCTTACAATAATAACTGAACTTAGGTCATTTTAATTCGCTTTATTTCTTCCTCGATACATTATTTAAAGGGTTTAAGTTATTGGCCATGAACGATCTGAGATAAAAACCGTTTATATATCGTTTTTCTACGAATATTAATGTTTCTTGTATTGCCTTTATTGTCAAGCAATTATTTATGAGAAAAGAAATAGATCGTGACATCAATTATAGAAATGCACGTCCCATAAATCTAAGTGGTGCCACACCTCCACCTGCGCGAGACAAATTTTTCTTGTGGACAAAGGCTTACAAGATTAGTAATCAATCACTGAGAAGAATGGATTATACCGTTTATGATTTTGAAAATTTGGGACAACAATCTACAGATACTAAGTTGTAAAATTTATATATTACGTTTTATGATCCAGAAGTTTAAAAATCAACATCCAGATATATTGTACGGTTTAATATCTATAGATTGCTGTCCAAATTTTGAAATCCAAGATTATAAGCGGTATAATCCATTTTTGTACAGGGACAAGAGTTCTGGCGAGTGTTGCTTTGTGTCAAAGGAACAAAGTTAGACACACTCACTATATTAAGATTACTCAAATGCATATTTTTATGCATGTGCCTGTGTAGCACATAACTGCATTGCGCCCTGGGCTCAATGCTATAATTCAAGTAACTGATCTTCACAGTGAGGCATCGCTCATTTCAGCAGATCAGTGATTTGCTAAAAAAAGAAGATCCTAGATACAAATTCTAACTACACTGTATCATTTAGTGGAAAGAATTTGATTCGAAATATATCATTTCTTCGATTATAAAAAATGGACTGTTGCCGTTATTGCATCCACATTAACATTTCTGCTATTCCAGGCAATTCAAAGAATATTCTTAGCAAAATTTAGAATTAGCCAAACTTCATTTCAGTTTATAAAATCATTTACTTCTGTAGGGTTAAACAAAAAAAATACACATGTGTCATGTCATAAAAATTAGTCGTTCATAAATACAATTTCAAATTTGATGTATATATGAAACCATAAGCTTTACAAAATTAAAAATTTTAACTGGACATTTTGTAATTGTATTTATCTGTCATAAATTGAGGGTTTGTAGACTAAAAATGATTTAACTTTTCGTAAATTTTAAGTTCTTTGTCATTCTTTGTCGTTCTTTGTCGTTGAGAATTCATCTTTTTTGGTTAAAAATTCAACAACATGTTTGAAATTTGAAGCACTTTGTTAAAAGTTCATTTTTTGGTTCAACTGCTTTGCCAAATTTAATTTTTTTTAATTTTGAAGAATCATTATTGAACTATTTGGTTAAAAAATCATATATTTTGTTGAATATTCTTCTTTTTTGGTAGAAAATTAATCTTCTTGGCGGAAAAAGCATTCTTTTTGCTTCATCATAGAGTAAGCTTTGTAATGGTAACATTTTTGAAAATTTGTGAATTCATTTAATTAAACGTTCCTCAACTTACAAATGTCTAATACAATGTTCTAAGCAATTCTGCGGATGTGTATGTGTGGGGATGTGTGGATGTCACACTTTTTCGTGAACACGATAACTTGAAAACGGTGCCAGGTAAATGGATGAAATTTGGAGGACTTATTTCCACCACTAATATGTTGAAAATGACCGAAGGATTTCTAAAAATATTTATTGCATTGTTTTTTAGTACTTTATAATATTTCAAAAATCGGGTTTTCATAGTATGTAAAACTTTCTTCATTAACATAATTCAAAGATGATGCAAGAATATAAAAGATTCCTTGGTTCGAGACGAATCCATTGATCTATAATATTAATATATTTTATGAAAGAGTAGGGAAGTTATGGTGATTTATATATTTTTAAAATCGACGTTTATAGTAAAAATGTTCTCATTCTCATAATTTAAAGTTGATGCGAGAATAGAAAAGTTGTGTTGACTTGAGACGAATCGATTGACCTATAGTATTTATACATTTTATTGAAGAGTAAGGAAGCTATGGTAATGCATAATGTTTAAAAACATGGTTTTTATAGTGAAACTTTGTTCACTAACATAATTCAAAATCGACGAAAGAACGGAAAATATTCCTTAATTCGAGGCGAATCGATTGACCTATAATATTACTACACTTTATTGAAGAGTGAGGAAGTTATGCTCATTTATAATATTTTAAACATCTGTTTTAAACAGAAAAACTTTTTTCATCGATATAATTCAAAGTTGATGCATGAATAGAAAAGACAGTTTAAATAGAAATTTTCGAATAAAATAATTCAGACAATTTTTGTACAAAAAATCATAAAGCTGGGAAGAACTTTTCCCTTCCCTTTTCCAGCTAGAAAAATTACCATTTCAAATACAAAATTTGATTTGTCTGATTTGTCATTATATTTTAAAAATTGTGTGTATTATTTTGTAATTTTGTATTTTTTGTAAATTTTTATGTTTGTGTTGATGAAAATGAAAACTTTAGTTTGTCCATTATTTAAAAAATCACTAATGCATCCTCTATGAGGAAGCAAATACATTTGCTAACAGGAAGCAAAGTGCTCGTGAAATGAGCACTATATAATTATAAATACAAAGTGGAAACATTCGAGATCGTATTCACAGCTAGTTTCTTTGGATATTCCACTACTAATTGGTTGAAGGCTGGGTTAAAAGTTGAACTACTTTGTTAAGTATTCGTCCTTTGGTTAGTATTTCGTCATTTAAGTTGCAAATTCTTCTGTTTGGTGAAATATAATCACTGGCCACATCAGCTTATGAGATTTCTGACTTCGAAAGCACAGTGATTGGCCTCTAAATTACATTATTATTGGCCTCCTGGCCACAATTTGTATTTTGAGATTATTTCCACTCATTATTCATAAGACAACGTGAAAAATATTGCTTATTCATGTTAAATATGTTAAGTTTCTTAACTAGGTGTTTTGTAGAGGTTTCGCCCTTCAATGAAGAGCATGATCAGTACACCAAATTTTTAAAATTTCTCATCATCTCACTAGGGCTAACAAGAAATGTATGATGTTTATTAGTTAGTAAATTGATGGATTTAAACTGTCACTCATTTAACTATATTTAATTATAAATGTCACTGAATTAAGAAATTAAACCAATTTATAATAAAAAAAATCTGGTATCATAAGCATATTCAGGAAATGTGGCCAATCTCTCTGGAATTGCCAAAAATTGAACCAATTACCCTAATTGAAAATAGAAATTGAATATTCCTAACATGAAATTTTGAAACTGAAACGTTAATAATAAAAAATTACAAATTGGAAACATGCAAACTTCAATAATACAATAATATTACAAAATAAAAATTTATAAACAATATAAAAGAACTGTTCAAAATTATACATTTTTTAAATTGGAACCCTGACAATTTGCAACTTTGCACAATTTTAAGTCATAATGATTTAATTTAAAAATAAAAAAGCTTTTAATATACAGTGCCTAAAATTTCGCCTATGTAATTGCGAGCAGGAGAGAAATTACGAAATTATTTTTACTCTTGCAGGTGAAAAAATGTATTGAATTAGCGGTTGAAGAAAGTTTCATCGAACTATATGTGTATATCTATGACGACTAAGCCAAAATTCGGTATTTAAAAATATGCGAAAGGTTTCAGAGGACATTTGCTAACTTATCTATTTCAAAGTTCAGTCGCCTATATGATAAAAAGAGATAAAGTAATGTTAGGGACAATTCGTTAATCACTATCTTCTTCCATAGTATAAGCATATGCGTTTCAGGCCGAGCTCTCTATCAATCTTATCTTCTTCTCGGGTTACTTCTTGGGATACAAGAACGCATATCTCGTTATAAAGAGGAGTATTCGTGAAGCCCTGAAAACAAATCTTCAAATCCTTTTTTTTTATTAAAAGTTATGGGCGGTACTTGCCTCCTACAATAAAAACCACGTAAAAAATCTAAATAAAAAATCATAAAATTTTGAACATCTTGACGCTTGGTAGTCATCTCTTCTTTAGTAACATTACTATGAAAATCAATATCGTATTTTAAAGTTTTTTTTTATTATTAGAAATAAATTTTTGTTCATAAAGTTAATTTTAGGATCTGATACCTTCTGATTATGCTTTACTCTCTTAAAAGATACAGTTACAAGAGGTAAAGAGTTCTTATCCAACAAGACTTATCAACGGAAGTCTGCGTATCGATAAGCTAATCTTGTTTTGTAAACAAAAAGTGCTTTGTAGTCTGCACATTGTAGGAGCAAAAGTGTCAATGTTGCAAGGCATCGCCCTTCTGGAGGTAGTAATTAAATCATTATTACAAGGTCCTGCCTTGGAACGGTTAGTTTAATTGGTTGTAAAACACACGCCAATGATACAAGCACAGAATTTCTCTGGGCCGTAAACTGAATTCCATTTACATGGTCACTGTGTCCTTCTTTTAAGTCTTCTTTATCTCGTAGTAACACCTGTTCGGGGAAGCCGGAAGTCAAACAGACAACAGCGAACAGATTGAACCGTTCCTATTAGGACACTACTTTTCAAGTCCAAATGTTTTCTTTTTTATCTAGAATGAATTTAGCGATATTGTAAGGGTGCGTCCATTAATTACGTCAGGATCGTTTTTTAATTTGTAGCCCCCCCCCCCCGTCCATATAAGCATTACGTAATTAATGTACGCTCCCTGATCAAATAATTAGTTAATTGATCAAGTTGTATTTGAACGGTTCGGGGCATAAGGCCGTAAGTTCAAAAACTCGAATTTTACAGTAGACAAAAACCTCAGCACTATTATTACTTAGCTCTATCGAACCATAAAACGAACATCGTGAAAGAAACAACCATCTCTGAGAAATTTTGTTGTCAAATGTACGGCGCCTCGCAAAAAAGCCGACTTTAGCTCAGAAAGAGCTGCATAAATTTTTATTTTTTTAATTTAAAAAAAAAACAATACATTGCTTTCGAGCCAATTACTTACCTCTATCGAATCGTGAAAAGTCGGCTCAAAAAACAAAGAAAACATTTGCAAAAAAACCTTGTCAAAGAACGGCGTGTCCGAAAAAATGCCGGATCAGAAACTAAAAACCCTGTGCAAATTGTTTATTTTTGTTTTTAAAAAAAAAACCAAGAAAATGCTTTTGATCTATAACATAACTCTATCGAAACAAGAAAAGAACATCCTGAATGAAGCAAACACCTCCGAGAAAAACCCGTGTCAGGGGCTAATTGGTGCATATGTGGGGGGAAAGCTGCGCACCCTTAATTCTGTGTTGAAACGTGATATTGCTTCTTCTGGTGTTATTAATTGAAGTTTTACCATTGTTAGCTGCAAGACTCCATGTCCTTTACCTAGAAGAATCAAATATCGGATTAAGAAGTGCAGAATCAAGGATGCTCTGCTTTTCCTCCCAAGCGCCGTTTAGCCTTAGTTTACGGTACTTTCGAGCTATTACTTAACTTTATTGAATCGTGAAAAGAACAGGCAGAAAGAAGTATTCACTTTAAAAAAATACCAAACATGTATTTTTACTCACTTCTGATTCGAACTGGACCATAATCTTCTACGAAGACATGTGCTAGGTCAAAATAATTAGAAAAAGCCAATAAAATGTATTGCCGAAATTTGGCACTTAATAAAATCAAATGTCGTATCCAATTAGGGCAGCTCATAAGTAACCTCCGAGGGGCTAACCATTACTGAGTTCAGGTGTATAAGTTTCTGAATTCTTTTGAATTCCCTTCAATTCCTTCGAACTCTCTTGAATTGTGTTGTATTCTCTTGAATTGCTTTTAAAATCATTCCATCATGGATTTCTTTGTTTACATTCTTTGGACTCTTTAAAATTCACTTGAAATCTTCAAATTCTTTGAATTCTATTGAATTCCCTTGAACTCTCTTGAACTCCCTTGAACTCCCTTGAAGTCCTTTAAATCTATCTTGAATTCTTTTAAATTTCCTTTAAGCTTTGTGAATTCACCTCGAATTCTTTTGAATTCCTTTAAATTCTTATAAATTCTTTCAAAATCTTTTGAATTTGTTTGGAATTCCTTTGAAGTATTTTAAATTATTTTAAATTTGTTATATTCTTTTGAATTTCCATGTGCGGTTTTCTGAATCCACCTTGAATTCTTTTAGATTCTTTTGAGTTCTTTTAAATAATTGAAATAAACTTAATAAACTCAGTTGTGTACGAGAGAATTCCTAAACCCTAAGGTTAAAGTAGCGCCTTATACACGTATTAAATATGACATAACCAAGTTTATGCAGTTCTTGTACGTATATTCTATTAAATTCCCCTTAATTTTTCTAAATTTATTTAAAATTTTTGATTTTTTTATTGTCCTTTTTTTAATTCACCTATAATTATTTTTTATTCTCTTGGATCCTATGGACTTTTGAAGTTACTTAAAATCTTCTGAATTCGCTTGAAATCTTTAAATTCTTTGAAGTTTTATGAATTCACCTGGAACTCTTTTGCATTCTCTAAAATTATTGTCAATCCCTATGAATTCTTCTAAATTAATGAAAATATAAATTTCATAAACTGTGTTTATATTCTTTTAAATTCACTTGAAATATGCAAATTAATTGAATTATTTTCAATTACCTTAAACTCTTTTAAACTCAGTATATGATATAACCAAGTTTCATACATTTTAGCTTGACATATTTTTTTGAATTCTTTTGAATTCACTTAAAATCTTTTAAACTCACTTGAATTCTTTAAATTATTTCGAGTTTTCTTTCGATTTCCTTAAATTCATTTGAATTCTTTAAAATTTGTAGATAAGTTTAAATATTCTTGAATTCTTTTTAATAAATTAAATAATCTGAGCTATAATCGAGTAAATGTAAATCAATCCCATAAGGAACTAAAGAAATGCTAGTTCAGCTGCACATGTAATATTTGACATCGCCAAGCTTCATGCATTCCTTTTGAATTCTTATGGATTCCTTCAAAGTCTTCTGAACTCACCATGAACTCGTTTGAATTCTCCTAAAGTTTTTAAAAATTTTCGTTGAATTTGTTTCATTTCCTTTGAATTCTGCTAGTTAACTCCTCGGTAACCTTATATAATGAAGGAAGCTGAAAGAATGAATAAAATTATCGAACCTTTGAAAAATGAGACTCTGTCACAGATACATTTCGACAACAAATTAAGCTGCTACTATACAGCTTTATGCAAACGAGTCCCAAATGTTGAACATGTAAACGGCAAAAAGTTCTTAGAGCGCCCGCGCCATGTAGATTATATGCAAATTGAAATATCAACCGATCGTCTGAGCGATGAACGTATAATCAACGATGTGTGTGTTCTTTTACTAGACTTAATACACTCTTTTATTACGTGGTTAAGTTAACGAGAAATCTCACGATCTCAGGTAGACGAATTGAGACTGAACCTGCGGTCGGCATGCATGTAAAATGTGGAATTAGTAATTCGGTAGAGATAAACTTGTTTGCCATAATTGCTGCACAAGCAGATCGTAAAGGTGTCAGTAGACGCTTAGAAAAAGTCGAGGATCTTAATCTACATCGTCATTTGGATTCTTATAAAAGGACGGATACCTAAAATAATCAATGTTGCATCAGGAGGAACATAATCATTGTGTTGGCTGTAACAGGCTCTTGCAGCAGCAAACACATTAATTACATCAATTTATTGTCCAATCCCCACTATCTATGCGACACTGATCCGGTAGCCTACAAACCAACTCGAAGGTTAATCTTTTACAGTAGGCGGGATAATTCATGCCATGGTAACTGCTCTTCCGTATTTAAATAAATTAATGTAAACACAAATAAAGAAAAGTAAATTACTCGAATCAATGGAAGATGGAAGATTGTACAAATAAAATCTTCTGGAACAAAGTCCAGCACAAAGTTTTTCCAGTAATTGACAATTTTCTTAATGTCGCGACCTTGTTAGCTAGTGCTTACAACATGAAAGGCGGCTGATGCTAAAAAGGTCGATGACGAGAGAGTTCGGAAATGCGCGTCCCACGTGGTCACAAGTTAATGCAGAAAGATCCTTCCTCGGTGGTATGGATCGAAAAGAAGGACAAGGAAGATGCAGGAGAAGAAAAGTCAAAAGATGCAAGAAGGAAAAACGAAAAAAAAAGAAAAAAGAAAAGGTCCAACGACAATCGAGTGGCAGACTTGGTGGACACAGAAAGAGAAGACTCAGGTGTTCCGTTTCTCGGAGTGGTTAGCGACGTCACACACCCTCTGTTCCTTCGTTCAAGGAACCCGTTGTCGGTGAACCTGGCGATCTTCTCACAGTTGGTCCCATTGGTGTATCTCCGTCTGTACGCCCACGCTGCGAGGAGACTCCTTAAGGCCCTCTGTGACACTGCCTGGAACATTCTCCCATCTCATTCCTATTGTTCCTTTTTTCCGCGAGACGTCATCACCATAATTCATTTTTTACGACGATTTTTGTGCTTTCATTTGTGGTCCTGGCATACCTAAGCCACCACTGACGGTTTAGAAGGCTCTATTTTTCTTTAACATTCACAAAGGATCAGGAACTGACGTAATCCGAAGATTTTAACCTCTCCTTCAATGACATATTAGGAGAGTCGATTACATACTGCAATTATGTTTAATTCTTTTATCTGAACTTGCCCTCGAGAGTATGCTATGCCATCCTTGGAGTTCTATGTCCTTTAAATGATTTCACTCGGATAGCCAAAGATTTTTAAATTGCCGATGTTTTGCCATCTAGAAAAAAGCGAAGCCGCTTTCCATATTTGGAGTTCGATAGACGGAGTACGAGGGAAATATTTAATCGGTTCGCAGATTCCTGGAAAAATTAGCTAGAAACGTAGCGCGCAATTGCGAGTCATTCTGCAGTCCCAGCGGACTTTATTAAGCCAGGTACGTGACCAATTTGTATACCAAGACAAATATCAAACACGTGAGTTTCTTTGACTTGAAACATGCATTCTTTCCTTTGCTATTAATATAATTAGTTTCATTATAATGATGTACAAATTGTAATTAGTAATTCCTTCATTGCATGTGTCGGGATGATTATAAGAAGTGTCTAGTTCATTTTTTTGGGAATTCTTAATCAAATCAAGATCTGATATATTGATCTGGTTTTAGCCTTTTGAAGGCAACAATAAGATCGACCTTATATCGGGTTCGGGCAAGACTCTGCCTGCGTACGAAAGTCTTGGGATTCCTTTTCCTAGGATCTTCTGAGAAGACCCTCCATCGTGTGATGTGATCTTAAGTTGAATGTATGTATTCACGAACATTAGTGCACCGGTTTGGTCCGGTAGAAGGTTGTGAATGTGTTTCGCTTGCACACGGCGATTCAATAACAGTCGAATACAAACCTCGAGTACGAGCAATTACTACAATACTCGTACTACATCATCTCCGAGTGACTTGCACCCTCTTGTGTAGCCGGAGACTTAACGCTCGTACATCTTGGTAAACATACAACTTCAGCCTTCGAAAAAATTGACAAAAATAATAATTTCTTTTTCCTTCAGTTGTTCGATGAACTGATATAAGCTATTGCATATTTCTCAATAGTAAAATGGAGTCTGACATGATACTGAATCCTGATGATTTTGAATCACACTCAGAGATGTTTTTTGTTTTGTTTTGAATAAACTAAACATCTTCTTTATACAGACAGAATTATTCAGATGCAAGATCAGATGAAGTTTGTCGTAAATGTATAATGCTTGCTGCAAAAAGATTCCTTTTGAGACAAGTTAAAATCCACTCAACCTTAAATTTAAGAGGAAATTTCATTTGTGTCAATACACTGTAAAAAAAAAAGATTATTTCAGGGCTAGTTTCAGGTATTACAATAAGACTCAGAAAAAACAGTCTCGAGTGGTACTAAAATGAGACCACTGATGGGATCCCTGAATCGTTTGTTTTGCATTGAAAATAACAGCATGAAGTTATCCTTTTCAAAAACAGGACACGAAAAAAATGATACCGTAAAAAAAGAGATCTCTAGTTTTTACAGTGTACGCATCCTTTTGACACAAGAGGACATTTCTCTGAGTGGAGGATGATTCTTGGGATAACTTTTATGCAATGTTTCGGAGCTTTGGTCGAATATGATTTTAAGTATTATTTCTTTCAAATTACTATAGTAGGTTTTAATCATATCAGTTTATAAACTTTACTATAAGAGGAGTAATCGAACAGAACATTATTAAATGCATTCGAGATTATTACTCAATAATGAGACAAATGTACTGCATCTCAAATACATCAGAGAAAAAGAAAAATTAAAATAGTATCACAAATAATAGCACAATAGTATACACACTTTTTAACTATATGTTTTGATGAAATAGAATTTTTGTTTGTAAACTAAGGGTCAATAATCATATTCCTCAAGTCCAAAAAATGCTAAAACCATGCGCAACTCATTTTTTCCAAAAAATGGATTCATCATTTTCTTCGCTTACTTCTCAAGTTACCAATCATTTTCTTAGGCTTAGACGGACGTGAGTAAAATATAATCAAATTAATGATATTGTATCGTGTAAGCAATACAAATTTAAAATTATTTTATTTTGAACACCTTGAGTTTGCAGTTAGTCAATTTTTAAATTTTCAAATCACCTTGTTTTTAGTTTTAAATGCTTAATACTGAAGGTTTTCAAGTTCGTAGGTCAGAAATTTTTCAATTTTGGTGGTGTCGTCTTTTAATGGATAGAATGTCAAATGATTCTTATTTGCAAATTGAAATAAATTAATTTTACCATTTGCAACATCGATCTATAGATATTAAGTCTTAAAATCTAGATGTTAAGTTCTATAACCTATGATTTAAAAAATTCAAATACAGATTATATGGCTTAATATCTAGATGTTTAGCCCTAATATTTTTAAACCGCTCTCTCATAATTTAAAATTAAATAAAAGTAATTAAAAAAGAAAATTTTAAGGGCATCGAATTTGAATTTATTCAATTTTGAAGACTTTTAATTCAAAATTATTCATTCATAAACGCTTTATGTTTTGAATGCTTTAAACTGAAAATTGTGCAAAAATTAAGGTTCTCAGTTTGACAATTTAAATTTGAAACCATACAATTTTGGACGTTTAAATAAAAACTCTTTGACTATTAGGGCTTTTGTTTTGAGATTTGAAAATTTTAGAAGATTTAATCTAATGTTATATCCAATTTCGAATGCTCTATCTTAAAACTATCAAGGCTTTTAATTGAAAATTCTACACTTGAGCCACCACACCGTATAGCATGGAATGTAATTGGCAAATTAATTACATCGAATAAATTTTCAAAAATTAAAGTGCAAATTAGATTACAAAAGTGGTAGCAGCGGTTCAATTATCAAAATTTCCAAACTGAAACAAAATATTGTTGAATATTTCGAGAAATATTTCAATCTAAAATTATTCACTTTTGAATACAAAAAATTTAAAACTGTCCATCGAGGCTTTCAATTTCCTTTTTTTTTCATTTTTCAAGAATTGAAATAAAAACCCGACAATTTTGAATATTTCAATCCACAATTATTCGATTTTGAAGGCTAGCAATTGAAAGTTATTTAAATACAAATTATTTCAGCTTAAAATAATTTAAGTCTGAATGCTTCTTTAATTTAAAACTGACAATACCGGTGTTGAATTTTTAAATTTTAAAGATTTACAACTGACTTTTTTTAACCATCGGTTTTATTTTAAAGATTTAGGAAGGAGAGGTTAGAATGAAAAATGGGCATTATTAAACTTTGGTTTTGGACATTATAACAATTTTTATGCACGCAAAGAAATGTATAACTGCACCAACGATATTTATCCTTGAGCTGGCCACAAAAATCGTTAAAAACGAACAAATGATTTTGGCAGAATCTTTAAAATAGGAATTCGCAGCATGATTTGTTTTCACTTTTATTATAATTGAATCAGATCTTTGAATTGTTGAAAGAAAAATATTATATAACTGGAATAAAAAGTTTGTAAGTCTTCATATAGCGCTATTTAAATAGGAATAATTTTAACAAAGGTTTGTAATTTATAATTGATTTCACATTTTTCGTTAAAATCATGAAGATGAAAAAGGCCTTATTGAAATAAAAAAGGGGGAATTAATAGCAGAACAGCTTTTTTAAAATTTATATACTTTTCCAAAACTTGGGTTCGAACGTATATAATTCATCTGTATTTCTTAGTATAAAGAAAAATTCCACTTAACGTTTCAATTCTTTATGAAATTTGTAACTCATCAATCCACACATAGCTAATTTAAATATATGAATATCCATGAGTCGGCGATTTGATTGGCTGTTTCAAAAACAAAAATTGAATTACAAAATTGAACTATAAGTGTAATATAAAAATACTAATAAAATATAAATTTTTTCCGTGTAAAAGTATTAAAAATAATATATTTAAATAAGTATATAAAATAGGTTCACAAAAATAATTTGTAAATTATAAGCCTTGGAAATGAAATAATCATGGAAAATTTTAAATAATACCAGGTGTCGACAGTTTTGATATTATTCTTTATATTGATCATAAAAAGTTATTTGTAAAATTAAAGATAATTTTCTAAAGGTAAAAACTTTACATTGTATGTCATTTTTTTAGGTTAATGGAAGCCACTAGTTTCCTTGGGACAGGATATTGTTGATTTTTTTTTTACTTATGCCCATATAATTCTATGGTTCTATATAGTTTCGCGAAGTGTTGCATTTAAAGTCAGGACGTAAACTTACATTGATTTTAAAACAAAATAGAGCGATTTTCTTGAAAATAGAGGATTTTTTAGGTACCTAAACTTTTTTTTCACTTTTTGGGGTGCAACAGACAACATCAATCCCATTTTAGAGTTGATATTCTTTTGGATGCACTTTAAGATTTCCTTTATTACTGAAAATATTAACCGATTTTCATCAACCTTATTCTCATTTTTGTCCAATTCTATAAGAAATTTGATTTAATTGAGCCATGCTTTCATTATTTCAGTTTGTTTAAAAGGAATTAATCTCATAACAATGAAGGGGTCATTCATTACAGATAAAGGAAAGTAGCCTTCTATTCGCAGTGGAAAGTCTGCCTCAGCTGCCGTGGCTACGGTAGCATCCCGCTCCCGTGGCAGAACACCTTACCGTCAGCAATATCTTGGAAATCGCTGTTCTAGACTAGACGACTATGCTCCTCAAAACCACACGGATGGTCACAAAGATTATGTTTTTAAATATCTTTCCTAACATTTTATTAAAAATAGTTCGATTCTAAATGTTGGATTAGTAATTTCAAGTTAAGAATTGTTTACAACAAATACCCTCTCTTATCAAATTCGATAGTTTAAATAAAAATGCTAAAATATCCTAAATTAGAAGTATTTAAAATTAGTCTACATTTAACAAATAAGAAACGTAATAACAAAATAATCTCCTGCAAAAAAAACCGCAAGTAGAATTTGAATAAAAGAAATCCTTAAATTGTTGCTTTTGAAAATCCAATTAAATAACAATTATAACCGATCAACATCGCCTTGTTGCGGGGGCCTTGAGAGACACCATAAAAGCCGCTTATAATTTCGCCTCTAATTTTACGAGCACGATTACGACTCCGCGTTTACACGACATGTAGGTGTACGCAATTGTGTATGTGGCTGGGTACTGTACAGTCTCTACGTGCTTCGATGCGCTCTCGCCTGGTGAATCACGTGGCCCACGTGTTCGAGAACCGGGATAAGTATTGTCTTCTGCAGCGACTATTACGATTTTGCGATGCTCTCTCTACAAAAAGCGATTGGACCGCCTTAAGACATCAAGAAGATGTCGATTGTCGATTGTCGATGCAACTACTCCCACACACTCTACTATCGTTCTCACGTGGCTTAAATCAGTACCGGACGCAGTATAGCTACTAAGCCTACCTGACAGAAGTAACCCGGTCTCTTTCTCTCTTACTCTTACATTAGTGCAATGGTGCCCCATGAAACCGAGGGCGGACATAGATCTATCGTCGCCTGCTGGAAATCGCCAACGTGAGTGCGTGAGTGCCTCAATTGGTACCACGAAGCTTCTTGAGATTCAATGTAGATACGTCTTCCTCAAAGGCTCGTTTAAAGGTGATAAAAGAAAGTAAGAGTGAAAGATCCTAGATTCCCACACATAAGTCATGCTCAATTCCATAGATATGTACTTATACGTATGCGAATAGCGAAGGCGAAAATCTATCTTCACAAATCACTCTAAAGTAAAAAATGCTGATGTGGAAATTTACTACTCCCAGTACTCCAAAAACCACTAACCGACAACAGTAGCTAAATAGTGCTTCTCGACTCGTCGAGATCTCAAATGTTAAGAACGGACGAGCGCGGTTAGCACTCGGATGATTGACCGTTTGGGATCCTGGTTAGTCGTGTTTTCACTGCGTTTAACTACTTTCGAGCGAGAGGTTTGACGCCGAGGATGGATGTGGGCAACTTGGATGCTATCGATTGTGTTTACATTCAAACTCGCCTGTCGGCAGCCGGCTCTGGTCGGGAATTTTGGTTTTCTGCAATATTCCACTTCCCTGACGAAACGAGTCAGGCATTGTCTGGAGGCTTTGAGATTTGAGGTATATGGGGTTAATTGGGGTACTTGGGGTTAATTTAAAGGGTTAGTGTCTGTCGATCTACTGTTGAAGGGGAAATTTAGGTACCAGTAAGGTTGGATTCTTCTCTATACGTAAATGTCCAAAAAGAATGTACATGTGAGTAATAAAATAATACTAGAAAAAATCACTTATGATAATGGTCCGTCCATAAACTACATTGCCAATTTTAAGCTACCGAGTTAAGTTTCTAACAACATGCCTACGTGAACGTGTGGTGAACTATAAGCTATAAGCTTCGGTAATGAATCAAGAATAATTTACAAAAAATATAAGTCATGGGGGAATAAATTCTTCAAATAATGTCGATGGTATATACCATATGAAATTCAATATGAATTCCTAAGATTTCAAGTCGAAATATATTGCATTTTTAACAAAATATCTAAATTCTTAATCAAACAGTTGAATTTTCAAGACAAAAGACGAATTTTTTCGAATACAGTTGAATTTTCAACAAAAAGGTTGATTTTCAACCAAAATGATAACTTTTGATCATGAAAGCTTAATTTTCAGTCCAAAGGACAAATTTCTAACAAAACTGTTGAATTTTCAAGCAAGAAAGATGACTTTAACAAAATATGTAGTTGAATATCCTACAAAATAATTAAATTGTAAAAAAATAGTTGAATTTTCAACCTACAAAGATGCATTTTCTACCAAATGGTTGACAAAAAGCGATTAAAATTCAACCAGAAACAGTTGAATTTTCAACAAAAAAGTTCAGTTTCAACCAAAAATATGAATTCCCAACAAAAAAGCTCATTTTCAACCAAATAGTTTAATTTTCTACCAAATTGTTGAATTTTTAATTCAAAAAGAAGAATTTTCTACAAAATAGTTCAATTAATTCTCAAAGCCAAATACTTGAATTTTCAACAAAAATTATGAATCTTCAACAAACAAAAAATTTTATAAAGTAGTTCAAACTTAAACCAGGTAACTGATTTTTCAACCAAAAAAGATAAATTATCAACGAAATACGTAACAGTTGGTATTTCAACCAAAAAAAATTTGAATTTGAATTTAAAAACAGATGAATTCGACCAAACAAGACGAAATTTCAACAAAATAGTTGAATTTTCAACTAGAAAAGATCCATTTTCAACATGACAAAATCAATTTACAACCAAAAATAGAATTTTTACATTTTCAGTTAAAACAATTAAACCTAATAAAAACAAGCAAATAAAAACCATTTTCCACAGAAAAATTAATTTAAAACCAAATAGTTGAATTTTCAACTCATATGATGATTCATAAGAAAACAACTTATTTTTCGACAAAAGAGTTCAACATCCAACCTAATAGTTCAGTTTTCAACCAAACAGGTTATTTTTTAACCAAGAAGATTAATTTGCTACCAGAAAACCCACAGAGCACACTTTTCAAAAAGACTTGGGTCTTTTCTTGGGACTTGGTCCAAGTGACCGGAAGAAGAAACCATGTCAGTCCTAGGTTTAGACCTATGCTTAGACCTAAGTTAAAATATAAGTTCATGTCCGTCCTGTTGAATTTTTGACCATAAAAGATGACTTTTTAATAAAATAGTTGCATTTTCATCAAAATTATTAATTTTTCAACCAAATATTATAATTTTTAACCGAACGAGATTACTTTCGAAAAAAATAATAATAGACTTTTCAACCAAAAAGAATGAACTTGTAACAAAAAAGTTCTTATTGGACTCTATATTAATTCAGTTGCATTTAAGCGAAATAATGAGAAAAAGGAGAAAAAATGGAATTTTCCTGGAAACAGGGGAAAAAGAGGAATTCTTTAAAAAAGAGAAAAAGAGAGGCATAGGGGCCTTCTTTCACAAAATCCGCAAACTTTGTTCAGAAACCTCCCCCTCCGGCCCCTGATACAAACCCATTTTTTGGGTGGACCCTCACCCCTCTCAGTGATAAAACAGTTTATGGACGGCCCCTGACTATATTCCATACTGGTACGCTACGGGCCAAAAAGAGGCTAGTTCCAGGCCAGTATTAGTAATATTTTAGTATCGCCAGAGTTGTTGGTCAGTAGCAGGCCAGTAAAGGACATAATTATCATCAGAGGCTTGCCAGTACTGGCTTGCTACTGCGATCTTCACCTGGGATACAGCATGCAATTTAAAATGCCAAGCCTTGAATACTTTAAATATAAATAATACAAAGTTAAATCACTTCTCTGACATTGTATATGAGAAAAATCGTTTTAATATAATGAGATTTTAATAATACAAATGGCCATGAATTAATTTCCTACAATTCACTTTTGATGCATTCGGTTTGACGATCGTCTCGCAGGACCATTATTCGAAGATGTAGATCCTTCCTCTTTGTTCCTCGTGAAATTGCAAACAGTTCTACGTCTCGTATAATCGCACAACGTGCTGGTCAGGCAGGGTAGTCTCCTGGGCGGTAGACTGGCCCATATCTTGAGCGCCCACTCGTCGCTCCGGTTGGCATTGTTGTCGAGAACTTCTTACTTCGGGCCATTAACACTTCCACGACAAATGAAAGCACCTTCTCTTCCTGCTCATACTGAGCGCAAATACATATACAATATACAATATACAATATACATATAGACGAGTTGCATACGAGACGCCCCCGAGACGAGTAATTGCCAGTCACTTTGTATGTATGCGCGCAAATGTCGCCCGCTGCTTCAAAAGTGTATCTCCCAACTCCCAGTACGGAAATGAAACGAAGGCCTCGAAAATGACAAATTAGATTAATTAAATCCACCTACAAAAAACTCATTTTAGTTCGCTTCTGCAACAGACTACAACATGTAAGGGCCGGTACCAATTCTACACAAATGAACATTAGACTGCTGCAAAAATCTGTACGGTCCAGTAAAAAAAAAAAACACTTATTTTAAGTGGAAAATTGGACTTTTTTCAAGGTGTATAAAAAAGAAGCATATGAAATCTGAAATTAAGAATCTGTCTTAATCATTAAAGTAAGCAAACAAAAATACTGAAATTCAGGTTGTAAATATATAAAATTATTAAAACATTTATACTCAACAGTTAGTGTAAGGTTCAGCTAGCCTTAAAATAAGGACTCTACTAGCGTAGACGCCTATTTATGCTACAATTATGGATCCATTCACCCCCCGTACCCGTGAGTCCCAACCTCGAATTACATTAATTATAAAGTTAATCTTTATAAAATCCTTTTGGATTTTCTAAAAATAGTATACCCAACTAGAATTTTTTGCCTTCACCAAAAACCTCGAAGACGTACATTTTTATTTGTGTCAATACCACTATATATTTATACAATCATACTTCTCGGTGGAAATGTTGACAAAGAACAATGGGCGTTCTTTGAAAATTTAACTTTACACTAAACGTATGGACAAAATTGAACTGAATACAATTTAAGATACAACTGAAATTCAGCGCTTGTTCCAAAAATTTTGGAGATTTTTTAAAAAGCGTCATTTGTTACGTGGACTAGAGTCGTGTACATGTCCCAGCGTGATAAGCCAGCACCAAACTGAAATTCAGTAAGACATACTTCTTAATTTTCGGTAGCGAAAGCCTGACATGTTATTTCAGGCTGACTACAACT
>CAKNWW010279623.1:0-15150 GCA_932074435.1 Andricus kollari
CTTGGGCGAACTTTCGAACCCTTTCCGTGAACGGTCTACCATATGTTATGTAGTCAATCACACATTGAACACGGGACGCATTCTGTCTTGTCCATATAATCTTCTTGTTCAGTTGATGCAAGCGTCTTTTGGTCTTTTGATCCATCGTCGGTATGAGCCTTCGATTTGAATCAGCCAAAGCTCTCGCAGCATCATAAACTGAGCAATTGATGGTCCAGAGGTCGGATTCTTGCGAGATTTCTCCACGAAGAGAGGCATCCATTTCAGCCAGATCTTGGGGCTTAAGAGGAACTTGCATGTTAATGTTCCTTCTTGTCCGGAAATCGTGATCATCTCTCAGAAGGTGCCTGCTTTCCGCGGTTGGTCTTAATGTCGCTTCCTCATCTTCGGCTGCAGGTTGCTCAATCAGCGGTTGGGGAAGCGCTCCGTGTACATATACATTTTTTTCAGAGGTAGGCACGATGATTTCGCAACCATTGAATCGAAACGTGCTGAAGCTCTGGGTGTGTTTGGCACCACAGAGTATGCATACGCGCCATAAAGCCTCGGTGAATAATAGCAAGTCATCCTTGAATTGATTCGTCCACTCAAAGTTCTGGTTCGGTGAGGTATATCTATAGTGTAGTCTATACATATACTATACATATACTATATATATATATATATATATATATATATATATTTGTTACGGACAATACGCGACGGTCGGGCATTTCGCGTATTGCCTAGTCAATATACGCGAAGTGCCCAATGTGGTTGTTAAAAAACATATATCGAAAATAAGTTTGTGTTGCTTGTTTTTTACATTTGGAAAATTTAGTTACTACTTTTAGCCAAGCCCAGGACCAACGACGAGTAAGTAGTGGCTGAATGGTCCCATTTTGTATTTCTTTTCTTTATAAGTTTTTTTGCATTTGTTGTAGTTTTTATATATTATATACTGAATGGTATATATAGTAACTTATATATTTAATAGCATGGATAAATTTAAATAAGTATTTTTTAAGCTCAAAAAACTACCACTATTAAAAGAAGCTGACAAACTAATAGATCCGGGAATATATCGGGTTCAAGAAAGATTGGATATATGGGAGTAGAAGGAAAGGAAAGAGATTGAGATTTTACAAGAAAGGTATATAAGGTGGACGCTAGGAGTATACTGGAGGACGCCTGGATGTATGGTGAGAGAAGAAACACAGATGGATCAATTAAGTACTAGAGCGGGTAAGAGAGCATGGCACTTTGTGACGAAGTTAAGGGAGGGTAAGGCAGGGGAGATAGCGAAAAAGTGTTTGAAAGAGGTAAAAGAAAAAAGAGGGAGGGCGGTAGAAATAACAAGATGGGAAGAAGAAAGGAGGGAGTTCTTTAATGCTATAGGTATAGGAGAGGGGAATGGAGTAAGCTATTAGGAATTCGAGCGAAGGGGCAGGGAAAGACAATTAACGGCAAGATGGGGAATGATTGAGGAATCAAACTATAATGAATAGTATAAGATGATAAAAAAGGAAGGAGTACCAAAGTATTTAGAAAAGGGATGGGGGAGAAAAGATGGACCAGAATAGCAAGATTTAGATTGGGAAACGAGGTAAGGGAGGGAATGTATTGGGAAAAGGAAGAGAACAGAAAGTGCAGAATATCTGAATGGGAAGGGGAAACATGGGAGCATGTATGGTAAGGATGTAGGAGAGGAATGGAAGATAAAGGAAGCTGGCAAGAGAATGTGGAAAGATTCTAGGGTAGGATGGAATGGGTGAGGAGTGGATGAGGGAGTTGGAGGGGGCTAGAGGGGCGAATGAGAAAGAATGAAAGAATGGATGTGCAAAAATGGCAAAATGAGAATGAGATAGAAGAGATGTGAAAGTGAAGGAAAAAGGAAACGGAAGTCGCGTATATATTAGAAGCGTAAAGATCTGTAAGTAGTTCTTATTATGTAATGGTATAAGTAGATTAAGATGCGGATGCGCAGATGCATAGAGACGTTGGCAAGAAATAGGTGTGTAAATTGAATTATCTTTGTGCCAAGTCACAGGGATGCCCCCCGCCCCTCGGGACGTTAAACAGAGTCACCTAAATTACGCTAGTTTACAGCCATTTTGCCCATCATACCTCACTATGATTTTCCCATGTATTTTGGCCCACTAAACATGAAAGTTACACTCGAAAATTTGTTTATGGAAGGATGTTCGAGATATCAATGTTTAAATTTTTGTATTCAATTTTCAGAGTTTTCCGACTTGTTTTTAGCCAAAAAAAAACAACTTGTCCAACTTATTAAAATCGCTAGCATCTGAACTATTGAGCCGATCTGAAAACTTCAGAATAGAAAGTTGTACAGGATTCAGTTGCCTTCAATTTAAGTGCTTGTTTCGGGAAATCGCTTAATTATAATTCGAGATATACTTAAAAACGTCGGATCACTCTGAAAATTGAAAAAAAATTCGAACATTGATATCTCGAAAACACCCCCATAAAAAAATGGTTGTGTGATTTTCGTGTTTAGTAGGCCAAAGTACATAAAATATCCAATCGGAAGTATTCCCTTTTCGGAACTTTACCCTTTGATATTACAATCGCATAAAAAAAATTTGGTTATTCTGAAGGAACATCAGTCGGAGCCTACTAAAGGTACGTTTTTTTGTTTTTAATTTTCTCAGAATGTTGCCTTGTTTAATTTCACAGTGGGAATACACTGTATATTCCTTGAGTGTTTGTTAAAAATAAGGCTGCATCAAAGAAGTCCCGGAAAATTGGCGGAGCTGGAAAAAGGGAATGGAATACCCAAACCTATGTAATATATTTTCCCCAATACCCGCGCCGGAACCTGCGACTTGCACGTTCGTGCAGAAGAATCTAAGTTGGTCTTCACTCGATTGGTGACGTGACATCGAAGTAATGTGGCATTTAGTCCTCTAGAGAATTTATTGATTCCATGCGCATCCCCAATCTACCCCTTCTCCCTGAAACTACTCACCGCAACTTAGATTCTTCTAAAAGAACGTGGTCGCTTTTTCCGGCGCGATGATTGGGGAAGACATTATGTGCAACGAGCGGGATACTACGATTACCAACTCGCATGATTTTCTACGCTTGCGTAGCAAACCTCATGGTCGTTGGTAATCGACTCTGCATCCCGCTTGTTTTAAAATCTACTATTGCTGCTCATCCAGAATTTCAGAATAACGAGATTCTTCATTTAAATTAACGGGAGGAGATGTAACCTTCTAGTTAGGCTTAAATTAAATTTTAAACCTTTGACTACAACCTCAGATAATGACAATTTGGATATAAAATTGTGTACGACAGCAATAATAATCCTTGTTTGGCTTACACAATTAGTAACCCTGGAACTTGCATAACATTATAAATTAGTTTGAGTGTTATGTCAAATCAAAGTTCTCCATAATTTTGTAGTCATGCTAAATTGTAAAAATTGTGCCGGATTTTGTCGGTACGAATAGCTGAACGTGGAAAAGAGGAAATTTTGTACTGAAATTTCCGTGCAGATAGGCTGAATTTTGTCGGCACCTGTCGACAAACTCATTAGAAACATTTGCAGAGTTGGAAAAAACTGATTTATCCTTTTTTTCAAATTAAATTTAATTGAAATGAAAGAGTTATCCAAGAGTTAACTGGAGTTTCATCAATATAATAATTATTTGAAACCAATGTTCGTTTGCTCTTACTGCCCGAATTTGTTCGTATGCGCAAAAAAGAGAAAGTACCCGAAATTTTAGCCAAATCGGTTAATATTTACCCACCAAATATAGGCGTTGAAACTTCCCGTGGGATTTACATAGGAGAAATCACTCGAAAATGAAAAGCTGCATAACTTTTTCAATTTTTATTCGAATCATTATGTCTCCATGGATAAAAATTTGCCTGGGATGCTTAAAATATCTTCGAAGTCAGACTCCAAATTATGAAAAATCATAAAATAGCAGCCATATAAATAGGCCCAAAGAAGCTATTTCTAAAAGTTATTAACAATGGATAACTAAACTTGTAGAAAAATAAAAAAATTATTCTCAAGAGAATGCAGGATATAAAAATTTTGGAAAAATGCAAAATGTCTGCTAATTCAACACTCAAAAAATACCCTTTTGCCACAGTTTTCAACGTAATACTGTTAAACTTCGGGAAAACAAAATCTTTAGCTTAAGCAATTACTTGATAAATTCAAAAACACAAAAATTTCAAAAATACATAATAGCGGTCAAACAAAAATTAGAATAGCTGAGTTTTAAATTTTTCAACGAATTAATTTGAAACTTTGTAAAACCATAGTATTTGCAAGCTTTTATTTTTCAAAATTTTTGTTTCCTGGAATTATGCTGTAGTTTTTCAAGCAACATTACATGCCTTCTTGTGACATTTTGACTTTTTAAAATTATCAAGTAGTTTCTGAAGTGAAACAGTTTGTTTTACGAAGTTTTGAAGTATTTTATTGAAAACTGTAGAAATGAGCAATTTTTTAACTTTGTATTAGCTACCGTTTTGTACTTTTCTTAAATTTAAGATTTTTTAAATAATCAAGTAATTTCCACAGCCAAAACGTTGGTTTTCCGAAGTTTGAAAGTATTAAGTTGGAAGCTGTAGGGCAAAAGGATTGTTTTTTTTTAGTTTCGAATTAGCCGTCATTTTTTCAGGTTTTGGGTTTTTTGAGAGTTTTTGCATATAAAGATACTTCAAGCATCCCATACAAAATTTTGTTTTCCCATGGAAAGTTCCAAAGCCCATGTTTTTTGGATAAGTATTAACCGATTTGGCGAAGATTTGGTGTAATTTCTTTTATTGGGCAGACGAACGAACAAAAAAACGTGTCAAAAAAATTGTCAGAGCAAAAATGAGTTCAGAAAGTTGCGGGCGAAAACGAGAGATCAAAAACAATGAGATGCTGAAAATGAAGCTTTAAAATGTGGAATGTGAAATTATAGAAAGTAATCTAAGTAAAGTCCAGCCGAGACTTCCCATCGCTTCTTCCTATCCGATATCTTAATCACAAACCGGAAGTGACAATTTCGAACCAATGGTCTAATTCGAATTGCACAAAAAATGTTCGAACCGAATTGAGTTCATGGTAGTCCAAAGTTAAAGGCTAAAACGAAACGTGTTTGGAAAAGAGGTGCATATGCTCTGCCAGACTTTACCCAGATGGCTTTACATATAATTTCACACCTCATATTCCACATTTCGCTTTTTATTTTTCACAATTCATTGCTTTGGTGTTAAATACAGGTCATGTATCGAAGCTAACTTTAATTGAGTTCAGAAATAAGATTTGATGTTGTCAAAAAAAAAAAAACAATGAGAAGTGAAAAATATAAAACGAAACGTTAAATGCACAAAACTGTTTTTTTCTCAAATCAATTTTTTCGAAAAGCGTAGAAGATATTTTGATGCATTTATTTTCAAAGGAAAAATATCTTTGGGCACTATAAGCGCATTTACATTGAAATGCAATAATTTAAAACCAATATTTTTCAGCACAAATTTTTTCAAAATGCTGAAGTACCCTTTTGATCATTCCCAAAACAATATAAGTTGTGATGTAGGATGATAGCGATAACAGTGTTTGGAAAATCTTGTTTTTCTCGTAAAATCATGGTCACAGAGAAACAAAGTATATGTCGGATTTGTTTAGGTCAATAATTTTCAAAATATTTCGAGTACCCGGGTACCCGGCTATTACCCGTCATGAACCGTGTACCCGGATACTCCAGAATCCGAGTACTCGTTGAAAGTTCCTATCACTAATACATAGATATATGAAACCCTTTAGCATAAGTTTTAGATCTTCGAAATAGTACATAAAATAAAATTAATAATGGGAAACTAATATTATGTAAATAAACACATTTGATGTTTTACTTACTACGTATCCTTAATTTTTCTTTGCAGTCAATAAGTTTTTCATTTTTTCATGACATAAAATACTTGGAATACTTCAGAGTGAACAGTTTCGAAGTTGAAGCTAGAAAAATTGAGAAATTTGTATTCTTAGCCTCACCAATTTAAATAGCTTCAGTCCTAAGCATTTCCAACAAGAAATTAATCAATTTTACAACTTAAAAGTTTAAAATTTATAAATGTTGAATTTGTAATGCTAAAAATTGGTACAATATCAGAGTTATAGCCTTTAATATTCCTAAATTACAAATTCATAGATTTCAAAACGGAAAAATTATTTTAGTCGAGAATCTTCTGAACGAAATAAGACGTCAATAGTAAAGAATTAATAAAAATGACGATTTTAACCCCTCGAAAAGCTTCTATTTTGTGAAAAAACAACTGTGTTTTTTTCTTTAAATTTTTCGAACAAGGGAACCTTGGATCCCACGCTATTCCAAATAGTTAATGGACTGGAAACAAAATAATCACAAACATTACTCAAACAACATGAGCTTCAAAACAGACGACATAAGGCACCCTTTGTGGTCAATAACTTCCACTTTAAAATGTGTTATTTTAGATTTCTTATGTAATAAAAGAAACTTCTATATAAAAAATACCATTTTTATGAATGGTTATTAACACCCCTAAAATAAAATAAGCGACCCCTTAACGTAAAAAGATTATATTTTCTCGTACAGTATCAAGATCATAAAGATCATGTTGTTTTTGCCTACAAATTGCAAACTGTCGTCAGAAAAAGTAAGGATAAGAAAATGTGCATAATTTGGAATTTTTTATTCCCTTTTCTACGATATTTATGTAAAACAAGAAATATTGTTATCAAACCTGTGAGAAAGCGGAATTTTTTACGGTTGGGAGTGGTTTAACCCCCGTGGAAATCAAGATCCCCTGTTCAAAAAATTAAAAAACAATCACAGTGGTTTTTTCACCAAATGGAAGCTTTTTTGGGAGGAGCCCACAAATTAAAGGAACTTTGATTTGTTGACGAAAACTTAGAATATCATAATTTAGTCGGTAACGATAACAACAAAATTACCGTTACCGACAATAAGATTTCTGGCAAAAATTTGCAATGATTTAGGTTTTGTTTAGAAAGATTAATTTCATGTTATAATGATTTTATCTCATTTTTAATTTGTCAAGATTTAAATAAATTTTAGGAAAACATTGAATTATTTAAAAAAGATCCACATGCTCCGAAACGATTCGAAAATAAATGAATTCTTGAGCAGATTTCAAAAATTTTACACAAAAGTCAGTTCAAACGATATTTTGCCTGAAGAATAAACCCATGCAAGAACAAGGCATCCAGTATTCAATTATTTTGATAATGTTCTAAATTAAACATTATAAACTCAATCCCTTTCAAATTATTTTTTCAAAGTAATTAATCTGTACAATTCAAAATTTCAATCATAGTAACTTGATTTTATAAATTTTATATTATTAATTAACAGTCCAATGCTTGCCATACGCTATATTACGCGTGTACCGAAATTTCGGTATTAGCTAGATTATTTCGGCACGCATTTGAATGAGTCAAAAGTGACTGGTTCGACTACTTGAAAATCAGTTTAAAGTGGCTTTTTAAATTAGTCAATTTGACTCACTGATGAAATCTGTAACTTAAAATCATCCAATCTGTTGAATGTTCATCTACAAAACGTAATTTGTTCACCAAAAATAAAATGGTTACATGATCAGTAAAAAAAATTAATTTTCAAGGAAAAAAAACTATTTTTTAACAAAATTGTTGAATTTTCAACAAAAGAGATGAACCTTCAACTAAAATGATGAAACTTTACAAAAATAAATTTTTAATTAACTAGTTCAACTTTCAACCAGTAAACTAAAAAACAATTGAATATAAAAAATAAATTTTGAACAAATTGATTAAATTTTGAACTAAACAGATTAATTTTTAAGTAAAATCGCGTACGTTCAACCAAAAAAATGAATTTTTAACAAAGTGTTTGAAGCCAGTAGTAAAATTTTGAATAAAAGAAGATGAATACTCACCATAAAATGTAATAGTTGATATCTCCAATAATAAAGATTTTTATTTTAAATAAAAAACTGTTTATATTTCAAGCAAGAAGATTTTAATTTGAAATAAAAAAAGAGGTGAATTTGACCGTAAAGATGAATTTTCAGCGAGAAAATTCATTTTCTAGCAATAAAGACGAATTTTTAACAAAATACATGAAGTTTCAAATAAGTACTTGAATTTTTAACTGAATAACATCAATTTTCAACCAAAAGTGGAATAGATTAATTTTCGGTCAAAAAAATTATATTCAACTAAAAAAAACTACAAACTTGCAAACAAAGTTGCTGAATTACTACCAACAATGAAATTAATTTTTAACAAAGTAGTTTAACTAACAACTAAGTAGTTTGTTGAATTTTTATCTAAAAAACTATCCATTTTTAACAAGAAATAGAACATTTCAATTTTCAATCAACTTAATTAATTAAAAAAAAAAACCTTTTTTGGAAAAAATAGTTACGTTTTCAAATGAACAGATAAATTTAAAACTAAAATAATAAATCGTTACCCGAAAAAAAATTGTATAAATGTAACTGAATTTTTAATTTAAAAAAATTTGAATAATCAACGAAAAATGTACTAGTTGTTATTTCAGCCCAAGCATATTTTTGTTTTAAATTAAAAACAGTCGAATTCAACTTAAAAAATGAATTTTGAACTAAAACGAATTATTTTCTACCATAAAGAGAAATTGATCTAATCAGTAACGTCCATTGATCGTATCAGTAATTTTGAAAGATCTAAAGAAAGACATTTTATATGACGCAATCAATAACTTTCAGTAATTAAATCGGTAATTTTGATTAATCTAATCCGAAACTTTTGAAGTGTTAGGCAGTAATTTATGGTTGATTTATTGACTTAATTTGACTGAAATTCAGTCACTTTGATTGACTGATTCAGTCAGCAGTATTGATTCATCTTTCAAAATGACTGCTTTGTCAGTAGAAATGAGTGAGGTTTAGGTCAAATTCTGCTTGATAAATTGAATCACTCAAATTGTGTCTGATTTAAATTTAGAATACAAGTGGTAAAATACGAGTATGTGTCATCTCGTTTAAAATGGATTTCGTCTTAAATTTATTGATTTTTATCTTTTTCAATATCAGTAGATTTCAGTAAATTATTATTCTTGCAGAAAAATAAGGTACCTACTTATATGTAACAAAACATGACCCCATTCCATTGGGCAACTTTGAAGACATTTTACGAGAGTCATTGTTACGAAGCACTGTGAATACGCAAATGGGAGAAATATTTGGACTATATAAAGCCATATGAAAGACATCTCAAAATCATTCAACGTTCAACATGGCATCCCTGAGAGCTGTTTCTGTCTTTTTGCTAGTGTGCATTATTGCATTTTCTCAGATGGCCGGTTCTGACGCCGGCAGAGGAGTCGTGGGCGGAGGTATTCCAGGCCATAATAATCTCATGCCCAATTAAATTGGCTCCAATTGTTAATAGTTGTCATCTTTTCGATTGCAGTGGTAAGCAACAATTTTAAGAATCTTATATTTTTGCAAATAATAACATTTCACGGTCAATCTCAACCAACTTCAACTTAAACTTCTTACTCTACATCAGACCTTTACAGGATTTAATTATCTGATGTTGCCCGAATATTTTAAGTAAGAAATGAGAAAAATCGGTCCAGGCTTTTTTTGGAAAATTCAAATTTTAATTTTTCAAGATATTTGTTTCTAATAAAATATTTGAATTGCATGTAAGCTTTCGCACATAAAATATGTAGTAAACATGTTCCCATAAACTCTTGTGTCAAACGAAAACCTATACAGAAGACTCAGTTTTTGATTAATACAAAAGTTTAGAAGAACTTTTTTACCACATTGTTCATGTATAACTGACTCTGGTGACCCAGTTTTTGTTTAACCCAAATATACACGATATAAAATATTTTTATTTTTCATATATTTTGATATATCTGCATCTGATTTGAAGTACTTTCCAATTAATAAATATAATGAATTAATTATTTTTGAAAGTCATAAAAGTCTTTTTTGGATTTTAGTTGCATGTTCAAAGTTTCATACTTCTAAATGAAATGCCTTAGTTGTTATTACATAATAATATTGATAAAAAAGAAACAATTGAAATTACCTTAAAATAAATATATAAGTTTATGAATTTCAAATTGGTAGATTTAAAAATATATACACTGCACAAAAGCAAATGTAATGTAATTTTCGTTCAGTATACCCTTTTGTGACGACATCCAAAAAATGTATGCTCTTATTATTATTACATCTTACTGTATTTTGCCAAATTGTATAATAACAATTTTTTTTTATTTTTCAGAAGGAAGTACAACTTTTTCGTAAGACCTTTCACAATTTGAATCAATTCGAGCTGTGGAACTGCAATGGCACAACGAAAAAATAATTCTACAAGTTTTCTTTTTAATTGAACCTTTTAATACCATGATTGTAACTAATTTTATTGGAATTACTAAAATAATTTTATTTTAACATAAGGCAGGAAATACTTATTTGAGTTGGGTTTTCTATATGTTAATTTCAAAAAGTAATGTGCATAATAAATTAAAAAAAAAATATCTACATGTTTCATTTTTCCTTCATAAAACATTAATTAAATAATAATTAATTAAAAGTAATCAGAAGACCGATGGAAAAAGGTTGGCAAAGCAGCGCGCTTAGGATAAATAGAGTTAGAAATTAAATTAGGTATCCATCGGATTAATGTATAAAGGATTTAGTAAAATTCTATAGATTCTGAAATAAATTGTATAAGTTATAATTTACTCTCCTTTGCTGAGTACCATTTTTTTAATTGAAGAAGTATATTTTAGGGTTAATATGGTTAACCTTACATAATAAATTATTCACAAAATTTTTGTTCAAAAACTTTTATTGACAAAATTAAAAAATATTTTGTTTGAAGATTCTATTAAAACTTAAATTAATGTCTTGATGGGCTACGAAATCCTTCCTTGTAGGCGCTCGTCGACTACTTTGACTATTTTTTTGCGATTTGTGTCACTTCCTTCCTGATTTCCCTTCTTCATTTTGACATTTTTCTTACATTTCTTGCAAGTTTATCTGATATCATTTTTTTTAATTCCAGATCTGCTTGAAAACTTCCATTTTAAAGACTGTAACAATGTAAAAATTGTAATATAACCTAATTAGATTCTTTAATTTTTTGAATTAGAAACCTTAATATTATTTAAAAATGGAAACCTTAAAACGTTGAAAATTAAAACATTAGAAATTTGTATGTTTCAAATTGCAATTGTTCAAAATTTTATTACTTTAGATTTAAAAATTTCATGTCGCAGTCTTTAATATTGAGCTCCATCATATATCATGCAGTGCCATCTTCAGACGTTTGCGATCAGTAACTTACATTTTATTAAGCATGCGAATGGCGGCACGAACTGCACCTGACAGAAAACTAACATTCATTTTGATCTTAAGCAATCGAGTGTTAAAAACTTATGTCCAACAAATTGTAATTAATTTATTTTCTCACCTTTTACATTAACGTTATTTCGCTTAAAATAAAGATAAGATTAATCGTACTAAGTGAAACAATAAGATAAACAGTTAAATGTCTATTGTTAAGTGAAATCCAGTGGAAAATAATAAAAATAATTCATTTTCATGGTAGAATGCAAACATTCATTACTCAGATGTGCGTGACACACACAAATATATACAGGGTGTCTCAGATTACCCGCCCACCCCTTTTAAAATCTAAAATACCTAAAAAAATTAAAAGTTCAGTACCTCCTTATAGTAAATGGAATGTGCTTGATCAATTGGAGGTATTTTCAACTTCCGGCTCCCACCTGAAGTAGCCTATTTGGACCGGAAGTCATTTTTTTAAAAATGGAATGGCATATTTTTCTTTATTGATTTAGATTCTACGGAAAAAAGTTAGTAACTTTTGTAGGAATTCTTTTTCCTAAATCGTCGTTTTCCACTCCGAAATGCTTTCTGAAGTCTAACTGAGCTGTCGTTCGTTTTTTACGTCAACTCGCGCTTAGTCAGCTTTCAGAATTTTGAAATTGAATTTTTAGGGATACACTTTGGTATATCCTTAGACTGATAGAGCAAGAGGAATTCAAAAATGTATTTCAAAAAGAATATTATTAATTTTTTCTGACGCTCTGCGTCTTTTGGACTTCTCTACCTGGCAGCGTTTCGTTTATCGAGCGAATTTTGAGAAATTGTAAACTTTGAGCAAAAAGTTTTTAATTACAGTACAAAGAAGTTTTCTGGAAAATTTTCGCCCAATAGAATTGATGTTGAAGAACTTATTAATATCTAAAATCGATAGCGGCTTGTCGCCTCGTGCGCGGACAAATGGTTAGTTCCCTTATCTGCTGTATCGCACCGGGCCTGGAAGTTGTCGTCCTCTTTTGGGTAACTCCTATGCCGGTTTCCTCTTGACGACTATATCGTCAGCTTGCTTGGTTTCTTGAAACAGGACTTCTCTTCTGGCGCATTCGAGACGAGCTGCTGCAAGGAGTGCAGCTTCGTGTCTTTTGGAGGCATCGTAGATTGACTCCTCTTGTTGCTGCCTTCTACCTACACTCTAAAAATAGACTATTGACTGTAACACGATTCCTTCCACTATTAAAGGATTTTCCATTCCAAATTGACATGAGAGGGAATCCTTTTACAGGTAAAGGATTGTCGTTTCAAATGCTATCCTGTCACTGTGAAAGGATTTCCTTTGATCTTGAAGTGAAATCTATTGTCGGACCAAAGAAAGGATAATGTGTACGTTAAAAGAAAACTTATTGCATGATATTACGTGCATGTAATGTACAAGAGACGAACTTTGGTGAATGTAAATATAAAATTGATAATCATCAATTCTATAACAACAATCCGTTTCAGATTTCAGCGTTAAAAATTTAAAGATACAACTTTGTGTGCGGTACACATTTTTCATACGTCAAAAGCGTAAAAAGCAATGAAAAGTGAGGTTATGCAGATCGAAACTTGTTCTTTCAGTGCACGTACCTTCCAAAGTTTTCGCATCACAACCTGGGTTTACTATTTTTTTGAAAAAATCCATTCTCTACATCATTTTCCACGATCTTTTAATTACTTTATCAATTAATAAACAAATCGTGTTCTAAACGATATTCACTCATGGGCAGGCGCACTTTCTCAGCTAGCCAAACAAATGAAATCCTTTAATAGTTAAAGGAATTCTTTTCAAAGTAAAAACAAATCGTTCGTCAGTAAAGCTACTTCCGTTTTGTATTTAATGGATAAGTCTGTGAACAGTTCAACGATTCTATTGATGGACAAAAGGCAAAAGACAAAAGCCGGGGAGGGTTCACAGTCTGGCGGCTGATAGTATTCGAATGCTTCTCGAGCATCTTTGAACTGAGCCGCCAGCCGTTCATACTCTAGTTGGACCTCCCGATGTCCTGCTCGATGTCGTGGCCCTAGCATAGACTTCCGTGGCATCTAGGAGGAAACACATTTCATGGAACCTTACAATATCCTAACTAGTATTAGGGAGTTCAGCTGGTGAATAGTTGTTCCTCAAATCTGGTTTTCACTGGAGAGGCAGCCAAGTCACGTGCCGGTATCCACGACCTTACCCGGTTTTCACCTGGTTAGGGTTGACAACGGCAATATGATTTTATTTACTTTGGCTGGCGACTGTAGTCGTAAGGAAATCGATTCCTGGTTACAACCACTTTATGAATAAGGTCTTTCCAAGACCGCTTTAAGAGTAGTGTCTCTTCGAGACCTTTTCAGGAGGAATACCTTTTCAAGAACGCCTAATTCTTAATGATATCCTAATAAAGGCTTTGGACACAGCTCTACGAATTAGGCGTTCTTGAGAAGGTATTCCTGCTGAAAAGGTCTCGAAGAGACACTGCTCTTAAAGCGGTCTGAAGAAGATACGACACTCCTACTCTCGTTTTTCACGGTGATCGTACTCCCTGAGGTACCACTGGCGCGTACGGTGGAGAGAAATCGGAAGACCGTTTGCCAGTGGTAGCATCCGGATTTGGTAAGACGGCACTTTACGCGGCTATCCATAGAGCGCTTCCACTAGTTTGTGGATTAGAGTCACTGTGAAGTTAGCTGTCGAGGGCCACAGCTCTCATACTAATTTTGAATTGAAAGCGTTTTAATTTTGAGAAAAATGTATGAAATGATTTCGACTTGAAAACATTCCAGTTTAAAATATTTTAGATAGGTACAATTTTGAAAAAGGATAATATTTCGAATGGAATGAAAAGGAATTGAATTTGCATTATTTTTTAATAACCCCGTGTAAAATTAGATAATTTTATATTGAAAAAATTAAAAAATAGAAGCTTTCAAAATGCAAAACCTGCAAACTAAAATTTTTACATTTGGATAATTTCATTAAGAAGAAGTTGAAATTTTATCGTATCTAATTAAATGCATTCAAAATTGAATGATTCAAAAGTAAAAACTTGTGACATTTGACAATTCGAAATTGAAAACTAAATCAAATATTTCAAATCAGAAGCTTCTGAAATTCTAGAAATGTAAACTTTTATTGAATTAAAAAAATTATGATTTAACATAGAAATTGATTAGAACCATTTTTTTGAAATAAAAAAATAAATTCACCTTTATTTTTACCGTTTAAAATGGAAAAAATTATAATCATAAACCTTTAGAATCGAATTATTCTAAAAAAAAACGTTCGAAATAAAAAGTAATTTTGAATGTGAATATTAAAAAATTGAATCATCTATACTCCAAAAACTTGAATTTTAACAAATCCAAACTTCATCTATAAGTATAAAAATTTAGTCCCGAAATTATATATACTTTTCGAAAAACTTTTCGAAATTCAACCATTTCAATCAAATCGAAAAATTTAAACTACTTAAATTATTCTAAACTAAGTGTAAATCGTTTAGAAATTACCCATTTTTAAATTTTCAATTATACCTTACGAAATTCAACCATTTCAATTTTAATCGCGAAATTTAAACTTAAAACAGGAAAAAATGGAAAATTTAGCGTTCACCATGAAAATTCCGAATTTTAAAATTAAAGCTATTACAAAATTTTAAAATTATTCAATTGTTCAATAGAAAAATTGTTTGTTTTTTTTAACTAAGTTTGAAATGGCGAACTTTTTGGAACATTTTTCAAATAAAAGAAGCTTCAGTATTCAATGTCTGGATC
>CAKNWW010279623.1:15250-36392 GCA_932074435.1 Andricus kollari
AAATTCTGCTTATTTTTAAGGATTGAATTTCAGATATTATTGTCCTAATTTTTCATTGCGTTGAATTTATTCTGGAGTCATTTAATTTAAAATTGTTTAATTACAAGTCCTTTGAACTGAAAAGTGTGCAACTATCAAGTCTTTTATTTTGATACTCTTTTTTATTCATAATGTGTTCCCTAAGGGTTTCCATGACTTTCATTTCTTCCAATCCTTCTTTATACATATTTTATAAAAACTTATCCTTACTATTTACAGCTATTTACACCTATTTACAGAAAATTTTATATCTAGATCCTTATTTCTATTTTTGATGATAGCGCAATTTGGGACGTGTTAACGAACGAGTGAGCGAGTGATCGAAAGTGAGAGTGCAAGCGAGAGAGAGAGAGAGCGATAACGCAAACGCATCTTAATCTACTTAAGCTATTACATAACCATTACTTACAAATTTTTACGCTTCTAATTTAAGCGACTTCCGTTTCCTTTTCCTTTCACTTCTCTTGTAACTCCATTTTACCATTTTTTCGTATCCATTCTTTCATTCTTTCTCATTCGCTCCCCTAGCACCCTCTAAATCCTTCATCCACTCTTCTTCCAAACCATCCTCCCCTAGAATCTTTACCACATTCTCTTGCAAGCCTCCGTTATCTTCCATTCCTCTCCTACATCCTTCCCATACATGCTCCTATGTTTCCTCTTCCCATTCACAGATTATGCACTTTCTGTTCTCTTTCTTTTCTCAACACATACCTTTCCTTACCTCGTTTCCCAATCTAAAACATGCTATTCTGGTCCATGTTTTCTCTCCCCATTCCTTTTCTAAGTACTTTGGTACTCCTTCCTTTTTTATTATCTTATACCATTTAGTATATTTTGATTCCTCAATCATCCGCCATTTTTCTATTGATTGTCTTTCCCTCTCCCTTTTTTCCACTTCTTCATGGTTTACTCCAGTCCTGTCTTCTATATCTCTAGCCTTAAAGAACTCCCTCCTTTCTTCTTCCCATCTCGTTAATTCCATCGCCCACCCTCTTCTGTCTTCTACCTCCATCAAACACTTTCTCGCTAAATCCACTGCCTTTCCCTCCCACAGATTCATCTCAAAATTCCATGCCCTCTTTCCCGCTCTAGTACTTAATTTATCCCTTTGCTCTTTTTCTCTCACCATATATCCCGGCGTCCTCCAGTCTACCCCTAGCGTCCACCTTATATACCTTTCTTATAAACTCTGAATCTCTTTCCTTTCTTTCCATCCCCATATTTCTGCTTCATAACCTAATACTGGACTTCTTTTTCCTATTGCCCATATTTGTTTCATTACCCCTGCTGCTTTTTTTAACCTTTCTCTTATATGAGCACTATAATCTCCATTTTTTTGCAAGATATATCCCAGATATTTAAACTCTTTCACTTCTTCTAATTTTATTTCCTTTTATCTCCCCGTCCATTCTTTCGTTCTTCACCCTCCTTTTCTAAACTTCATTATCTTTGTTTTTTCACATTTAAATTTAACTTTTTCCTATCCAAGTATTTCTCTAATCCAATAATTAAGCCCGCCATCCCTTCTCCATCCTCTGCCATCAACACTATATCGTCCGCGTATGCGAGTGTATATATCTTTTCGCTCCCTATCCTAACTGCACCCCACCCTTTTCTCTTGATTTTTTTTCCAAGTCTGATATTAATATAATAAATAAAAATGGGATTTATTAATCCCTCTCGTATCCCCTTTTCCACCATAGCTTTTTCTATCTCGACTCGGTCTGAAGAGTCAAACGCCGCTTTCAAGTCCACGAACATTGCTATCATTGCCCCTTTCTCCCTTTTAATCCTCTTATTTACTAGATAGTTCAAAACATATATGTTGTCTAACACCCCCATCCCTTTTCTAAACCCTGTCTGATTCGGTGGTTCTGACTTTTTGTCCTCAACTTCTTTCTTCAGTCTCTCCGACAAAACCGTTACATATACTTTATACAATGTTGGCATCAGCGTCACCCCCTATAATCTTTAGCCTCCTCCCCATTGCCTTTCTTCACTATGGGTACTACTATTCCTTCTATCCATGACTCTGGCCACCCCTCTCCTTTCCATACTCTATTGCACATTATCCATGTACATTCCTATAATTCTGTCCCCCCATATTTCCAGACTTCATTTGGGATCTCATCTATAGCAGGTGCCTTTCCATCTTTCATCATCCCTAATACCTTTACAATTTCCTCCCTTGTAATGTCCTCCTCCTCATATGTTTCCCTACCATCTTTTCCTCCTTTCCTAACTTTCTTCTCTACCCCTCCTAGTAATTCCATAATATATTTTTTCCATTCTACCATCTCAATATCCTGGTTTACTTTTTTCCTTCTTCTTCTCTTTCTATTTACTACCTTCCAAACCTCTTCTTCCGCCCTAGCCTTCTACGCTTCTTCCTCAAACCTTTTATTTCCCTCCTCTTTATTTTGATCACACAACTCAGTATACTCCTTTTTTCTCCTATATTCTTCTACACTACTTGCCTCTTTTCTCCATTTTCTTAATTCCCTTCTTACTTTCTTCTTCTTCTGTTGACACTCCTCATCCCATCCACTTCTATCCCCTACTTCACTAACTTCCTTTTTGCTTGTGCACTCTAATACTCTTTTTTTCCTATCATTATTTCCATGTCCTCGTTTACATTTCCTGCCCCCATTTTGATATTCCTGACTTTTTCCTTAAACTTTTCTTTACCTTCCATGAACCAATCCCCTCTTCCAGCTCTTTTTAATTTTGCTTCCTTTTTAGCCTTATTGTTATTACTCATTTCTCCCTCTATTTTCACTATTATGGTTAAGTGATCCGAATCTATATAGTTCCCTACCTCTAGTTCCTTAACCTTTTCTCTGACCTCGTCGTCCACTACCACATAATCAATTACCGTTCCCCTCTTTCATCCTGCACGTCTATATTCCCCTTCCCCATCCCCCTCTATACTTCCGTTTAGAAACCATCCCATTTCCCCTAGACTCTTTAACAATTTCTTTCCCTCCCCATTCAGTATTTTGTTTTTGGATTTTCTTCCTAACTTTCCATCCCATTCCCTTCCTCCTCTATCTCCTGTTCTAGCATTATAATCTCCTCCTGTTATAAGCCTAATCTCTTGCTTATTTCTCCTATCAGTTCCCTCATCTCCTCTACTTTCTCCTGCATATCACTGTTCACATAAACCTCCATTATCTTCCACTTCTCTCCTCCCATATTTACCTCTTCTACTATTATTTCTTCATTTTGCTCTTTCCTCTCTTTCTTATCCTTCCCTGTTATACATTCGTTCCTGACTCCCATCACCATTCCTCCCATCGCTCTACCTTTTTTATTTTTCCTTTTTGCATGTTGAACTTGCCATTGGTAACCTCTTGGTAACCTTCCCCTTATTCTTTCCCATCCCCTTTCATCTAGCCACGTTTTTATCATCACTACTACATCCCATTGCGCTAAATTTTTTATGAAGTCCCTATCCCTTCTCTCCAATCCTGCGATATTTCAGTAACATATTCTTCATTCTTCCCCACTTTCGTTTCTCGTCTATTTTTTTTTCTCCATTTGGGTCTTTTCCCGGCAGCGTTCTGTACATTTTCTGATTTTTTAGGGTGGATCCTGCTTCTACCTTATCCTCTCTCCACCCTGTCCCTTTTCCTGTTCACAAACCTCTCGATTGAACCAAAACTCTCCGCCCTCAATCTCTCCCTTTCTACTGTTTTTCTATATTTTCCCCTTTTTTCCTTACGCTTCGGCGTGTAGAACACTTCCTCTTCAGAGTTCCCGCTACCCACTAAACTGATTTTTAAAATCCTCTTGTATCGCCCTACGTAACTTGCGTAACTTCTGTCGCCACTCTACTACCCCACCCTGCTACCTTGTCTTCATGCGCGCTTTTCCCTACCTATCCTGCCCTGGCTCTGCTACCATGTTGCGCCCGTCTCCCCACCCTGCTCCACACGTCACATAAACCAACCTCTCAGGCTACCCCAAAAGTGACTCAAGCGCTCAAAATATCACTCAGTTTTTCACTTCTATTACTTTGAACATTCAAACATTCACTCCAAAAACCCTTCCTTCACACTCTGCCCATTAACTCACCTCAATTCTCACTATAATTGACCAAAATCAGCAACACACAATAACCGCCAACAAACACCTACACGTCGGAAATGGAAGTCTCTTATTTAATACTGTACGATGTCAAAGAATTCAAGAGAAAGATATGAGGAAGAGGACATAACAAGGGAAGAAATACTCAAGGCGCTAGAAATAATGAAAGATGGAGAGGAGAGGGGTGGCCAGAGTTATGGAAAGGAGGAGTAGTAGTACTCATAGTGAAGAAAGGCAAAGGGGAGGAGGTTTAAATATTATAGGGGTGTGACGCTGATGCCAACATTGTATAAAGTATGTTTAACGGTTTTTTCGGAGAGATTGAAGAAAGAAGTTGAAGAAGAAGGGGATGATGGCCAATATATATGTTCTGAATTATCTCACGAATAAAAGGATTAAAAGGGGGAAAGGGGAAATGATAGCAATATTCTTAGACCTAAAAGCGGCGTTTCACTCCTTGGACCGAGTCGAGATAGAAAAAGTTATGGTGAAAAAGGGTATACGACAGTGTTGGAAATTTTGAGAGAGACTAAAAGCAGGGTAAAGGTAGGAGAGAAAGTAGGAGATAGTTTCTGGTTAGTGAGAGGAGTAAGACAAGGATGTCCTCTGAGCCCACTTTTATTTAATATATTTAACTCAGATTTAGAAGAAGAAATTAAGAGAAAGGGATGGGGAAAGAAAGAAAGGATCAAAAAAAGCGGCATGGATAATGAAACACATATGAGGTATAGAAAAAAAAAGGTTCAAGAAGGATTGGAAAAGGAGAATGTGGTTATTTGATACGTTGGTATGGCCGGTATTAGCTTATGGAGCGGAGACTAGAGGGTGGAAGGAAAGGAAAGAGATTGAGAGTTTACAAGAAAGGTATATAAGGTGGATGCTAAGAGCAGACTGGAGGACTGGTAGACTTGAGACGTAGTTAAGGGAGAGGAAGGGAGGGGAATGAGCGCAAAAGGTTTTGAAAGAGGTAGAAGAAAGGAGAGGGAGGGCGGTAGAGCTAACCAGATGGCAAGAAGAAAGGAGGGAGTTTTTTAGCGCTAGAGATATGGGAGAGGGGAATAGAGTAAGCTATGAGGAATTGGAGAAAAGGGACAGGGAAAGACAATGAATGGAAAGATGGGGAATGATTGAGGAATCAAAATATAATAAATGGTATAAGATGATAAAAAAGAAAGGAGTACCAAAGTATTTAGAAAAGGGATGGGGAAAGAGAAGATGGACCAGAATAGCAAGATTTAGAATGGGAAACGAGGTAAGGGAGGGAATGTATTGGGAAAAGGAAGATAACAGAAGGTGCAGAATATGTGAATGGGAGGAGGAAACATGGGAGCATATATGGGGAAGATGTAGGAGAGGAATGGAAGATATGGAAAGCTGGGAAGAGAATGTGGTAAAGATTCTAGGGGAGGATGGAATGGGTGAGGACAGGATGAGGGAGTTGGAGGGGGCTAGAGGGGCGAGTGAGAAAGAATGTAAGAATGGATGTGGAAAAATGGCAAAATGAGAATGAGATAGAAGAGATGTGAAAGTGAAGGAAAAAGAAAACGGAAGTCGCATATATATTAGAAGCGTAAAGATCTGTAAGTAGTTATTATTATGTAATGGTATAAGTAGATTAAGATGCGGATGCGCTCGCTCTCCCTTTCGATCGCGAGCACACTCTTCTGACAGTAAAATTGCGTTAAATGAGTATAGAAGGAAGGAGATAGATATAAGAATTGATATAAATAGTTGCAAATAATTGTAAATAGTAAGGATAAAATAATATAAGGTTTGTAGATGGTCTTGTAAGAAACGGAGGTCATGTAAACCCTCAGGGGACACACTATGAATAAAAAAGAAGAATATTTAAATCTTAAATTATTAAATTTGAAACTGACTAAAATTGAGTTGATTGAATTTCGAAAAGTATCAATGACAATTTGAAAATGGTTAATTTCTAAACGATTAAATTTATCTAATGGAGTAGAAATTGTAAAGGTTTGTGTACAAAAAAAGTGTTTATATAACAATCCTTCACGACTAAATTTTTGTTAGTCTTTTAATATTTCCCATTTAAAATTAGTTTTTATTTCGAATGTTTTTTCAGAATAATTCAATTTTAAAGGTTTACAATTGAACATTTTTCCATTTTGAACGGTGAAAACAAAGTTGAATTTATTTGTTGATCCTAGAAAAATTGTTCTAATCAATTATTATATTAATCATAATTTTTTTAATTTAATAAAAATTTAGATTTCTAGAATTTCAGAAGCTTTTGCTTTGAAATATTCAATTTAGTTTTTAATTTCAACTCATTCCTAATGAAATTGTCTAAATTAAAAAATTTTACTATTACTAGAAGGTATTGGTTTTATTTAAAATTTCACTTAGTCGGTATTCATCAAATCTGCAAGTTTCGAGACCCCCTGAGTCAGAAAAATCGATTTTTACGAAGATGTCTGTCTGTATGTATGTCTGTCTCTATTCTCTAGGCATGATGATTTTCGAAAGGCTAATCAGATTGGGATTGAGCTTTGGCACACGTTTTTAACGCATAAACAGAAACGACAAGTTCATTAGTCAGCTATTTTGGATGAAAATGCAAAAAGCTAGATTATTTTCACAATTTTTGAGACCATTTATTTTTAGGATTTTAAAATTCTATGTGCGGCTATTCGTAGTACTCGGAAATTCAAACAATTTATTCTTGCAATTTTTTTTTATAAAAATGAAATCATCAAAGTTATAGCATTTTCAAAATCTAAAAAAACAAATGAAAAATGAACAAATAATACAAGTTAAATTCCTTTTCATTCCATTCAAAATATTGTACTTTTTCAAAATGTTATCTGCCTAAAATATTTTGAAATGCAACGTTTTAAATTCAAAATCATTTGATACATTTATCTGGAATTCCATACGCTTTCAATTTGAAGTCATCAAGAACAAATGATGGTCTAGCCGGGTTTATTTGCGTATGAGAGTCGAGCGGCGACATCCAAATTCACAGCAGCTCTAATCCGTTCTCTACTAATAATAATGAGCAAGTGGTATACATAAAATTGGAATTTAACAAAACATTTCTAGTGTAATTATTTGTTGCAGCATGAACTGGATGAATGGAATTTGATATAACAAAGGAGGTTTCTAATTTTACACTTACAAGCATTAATGGTGCACTTCTGGTGCAACTATACTTAATACGCATATAGCCCTGGCCACTAAAAAGACTCTTTTTACTATTAACGGTACGCTAGGGCTAAAACTAAGTTATTACCGTTACGAAATATTCCGTAACGGTAAACAGTTCTTTTTTTTTTGTGTTTGAAAGGCATACGTGAATGGTTTAAAATTTTGAAGAGCTTTTTTGAATTTGGATGTATGCAAAATAAAACTAGAACAAATTCTGAGAAATTTGAACAATAGAACCTATCTGTAATAGGTGTGGAGTTATGAATATACAAAGAAGACCGATTTTTTTCAAAAAAGAGGCTAAAAACACCAACTCTGAAGTTTGTATATGTACGTTGCGACCTGTTAATCATAAGTTATGGTCTCCCAAAGTTGACGACTTTTGACCTATTTTTTAGAGCAAATCACTCGTCTTCAGTTTTTTCAAAATACTTCGTTTTTGATAAAACTACGTTAATAATGGTTAAGAAAAAGTTCTAGTGCAGACAATTATGCGTTAATTTAAAATAAATGATAATCTTCTAGTTTTAATTGGTCAAGAGTTATGACTCTTCAAAGAAACCTATTTTTTTGGCTTTTTTCAGCCAAATTGTTTTCTTTAATGGATCGTTTCGTACATATCCTGCGATCGTATTTGAGCATTTTGGCTGCATATATGCATCTTTACTTCATTAAAACTACGCTTTTTTCCTTTTTAGTTGAAAAAAAATTTATTGTATACTTATTATTTATAAAAAATTGTGCTATTGTACTATTGATTGTACTATTTTATGTTAAAAATATCAAAAATTGATAAAAAAAGCATCGCAGGTGAAACAATTATTTTTAGATGTTGCTAATAAAAGAAAATGTAAACAAATTAATTACGTAGTGATGCAATAAGCAAATAAACTAATTAAACAATTGAATGATTGATTGAATGGCTGATGAATTACATAGAGTGCTTTTAAATTCAAACTTAAAATTCTTATAACGTATACTTGTTTATAAAACATGGTTTATAAAACATTACAAACTGAGGTCAGATTTGCAAAATTTAAGAAAGCAGGACTAATGTGGTCTATGAAGTCTGAATGTTATTAAATTTTAACTTTAAAATAAGTTATTGGAGTACCAGTGTTTTTTAGTTTTATTTTAGTTACTAGTTTTGGTTCACCCCGGGTATTTAATTTCCCAGTACCTTCTTTCTTGAAGGCCTTCCCCTATACACCACGTGGAGAGGCGCTCGATGCGGGACCAGTCAACCCGTCACGAGTCTGTCTTTGTCCATGTCTAGTCTGTCTACAGTCTGTCTATGTCTAGTCTGTCTGCAGTCTGCCTTTGTCTATGTTTAGTTTGACATGCCGTGATTGAAGCAGCTATTTTGAGGTTAGGATTGATTTTTAGTAAAAAAGGCCAGACGGCATCGAAAACTACGCTTCATAACGAACACTTTGGTGTGCTACAAATATTTCTTCTCTCAAACAAAAAATGGGCCGCAGGGTCTTACTGGGAGCAACTGCCATCTAAAAATGACACCCGCTCCCAGTAGGATCGCGGTAAATCACACTCATGGCCACGTCTCACAACCGTGAGATGGGTGGTCACAGGACACATCTATTTCATCTATTTCGCAAGTGCCTTGACATATTTTTGGCACGCGGGTATGGCTTTAAGGTTACGAACCAGTGATAGTTTTGCACCTCCAAAACTTCTTTTTTGGACAATTGACTCTATCTCCCTTGGAACGTTCGGCAGGGCAGGGTCGCGGCCAACACCGTAAGAGCGACAAAGATGGTAATAAAGCACTCTCAGGGCCGCCCAGGTGCGAATTGACCGTCAGCCCACGGTCGCGACAACCGTCGGACAGTCGCTTCAACTTTGTGCGCCACTGGACGGGCCAACCAGCTAAATGATAACAGTCAACCGCCTTTGACTTCTTAACTTCGGCCCGACATTTGGTTCCATATAAGGGCCATCTATTAAGTTGATGTCGGCCCAACCTTGGACAATAATGTGGGGCCGACTTTGATTTTTGAAGGTTCAAGGTATTAAAAAAATAATTAATAATTGATTGCGAGTATTTTGACTATAAATGTTAATGGTCCTGCTTATGATGAATACATATATTACATTTGTAAACATTATATTACAAATAAAATTTCTATCGCTACGGGGTTTCAAACCCACCTCTATACCTGAATCTATCGCCTAGCAGGCGGAAGTCTTACCCACTACTCTATACCTACAGAATTAAAAGTCAATGAAAAACCATCCTCATAAGCCACAGCTCAAAGCATTGAAGTGAAACATTTTTTTAACTCTTTTTTCTCAATCATTTTTTTATTATTATGCGACATCATGTAGATGTAAAATATATTAACTGTTGACGTGAATATAAGTGAAATAACTTTTGAATAAATGATTTAAACCCATTACAATTTTTAAGTTTTCGTAGCCCCGGGATGAAACCCTTAAATTTTTTGTTCAATAAATTTTTTTTTCAAAATTTTTGTTTTATTTTCTTCAAAAAAATTTGTTGCAAACATTTTTCTTCAATTTTTTTCCTAAAAATTTTGTTCCAAAATTTCTTATCAAAAATTTATTCTGAACAATTTGTTTTCAAACATTTTTTTCAAACTTTTTTAAACAATTTTTTAAAACATTTTTCTTTGCGCCCACCTTAAATAATGTTTCTTTGTGCAATATTTTGTTTTTTTCGCGTTTCAGGCTATTTTACAACTTTTGATAATGACATAAAATGTGATTTTTAATAAGCATTTAAAATTTGCATCGCCGGAACTTAGAAATTTTATCGTGTACTGCGACATCAAGTGCATCATGATGACTTGTACAAGCCAATGTTATGCCGATGATCGGGCCACCTCTTACTCAGAGTCGGATGGACCGTACTTCCACGGTCTTTTTGAAACCATGAACCAGCGTTTGTCCGACGGCCGGCCCATATTTGGGCCAAGGTTTGACCGACCATCGGGTGCACCAACGTGACTTGTGGCTAACCCACTGCTGTATACAAAGTCGGACCGACCGCATTCTTGTGGTCGTACCGACCCATATACCACAGTTTATCCGATCGTCGACCCAAAGTTGGACCGACAGTCGGCTTTTCGCCCACTGCCGACATCCGTTGCCAACGTCGGTGAGACCATGGCAGCTCTCTGTCATCCGACCGAATTTCGCACCTGGGCGCATTATATCTGTAGATGTACGTCGTTCCAGCGTGGGTGGGACACCCCGATAGTATGTGTTCCAGGTACTCAGCGTGTGCATGACACGCTCTGCACCTATCGCTGGGAACTTCTTGACATAAAATGCGGTCACGCTATGCTAAGGTGAAAATGAAACCCTTGTGGTATGCGAGAATAAAACCCTCTGCACCTGAATTAAGCCCTGATGATCTGAGGAAAGCAAAAGTTTGCTCCTGATGAAATTTTTGAACTTCTGCTTTCTTCACTTCGGCTTTCAGAAGTGAAGCATCTAGATGGAGTAATGCAATTGCCTTACTTCTGATGTTAAACTTCAGGCCATTTTCAGCAGAGGCTCTCTGCCAATGGCTACGATATAAGCTGTACTTAGAACAATTCGGTTATGAAACCACTGGAGATTCAGAAGTCTTCATCCGCCTTGAAGACGTAAAATGTATAATCGCGGAACTGACGAATTTATATGCAAGCTTTTATGCATATGCATGATCTTACGTGTGGTGACATCAAGGCCCTTAAGTTCATTCTTCGTCCATCGAACCACCCCAAACGAGTAGGGTAGAACCGGGACGACAAGCATGTTAGTCGCAGATACCTTGTTCAACGCCGACAGATGGGAAGACCAAATCCGTCGAAGAAGATGCTTGTGTCTGCTTCGGCGGTCTGCTTTAATTTAAGGAGTCTCCTTTAATGATGTTACGTCCTGAATGCGGCTATGAGGCACGCCCAGGTGTGTGTAGGTCTCTCCAGTGTTAAGATGTCTAATAACACTTATATCCACAGGCTCAGGGTCCTTGGGAACGCCAACCATCTTTCCGTTCTGCAGATGAATTTTGGCACATTTATCCAATCCAAAGTCCATCCCAATATCTCCTGTGTACTCCTTGACGATATTTATAGGAGTTTGAAGCTTGTTTTTACGAGAGACATAGAGCCTTAGGTCATCCATATAAAATACATGAGTGCCCTTATGCTCGCGCTGATTAGTGTCGCTGCAGAGGTATCCAGGAGAATTTCGTAGTGCGAGAGGTAGAGGCAGAAATGTGATGCAAAAAAGCAAAGGGCTCATGGTATCGCCCTGAAAGACGCCTCTCTGGAAGGTGACGTTGTTTGTTTTGACACGATTATTCCCAGATGAGATAGTAAATCTAGTTTTCCAAAGAGGCAGCAACCTCTCTATGCATCTCACTATGTGTGGATGCACCTTCAACCTTCCCAACAGATAGATGATAAGTCTATAAGAGGTTGAATCGCAAGCTTTCCGGTAGTCAATCCAGGCCATTGACAGGACGCGTTGATGGGCTGCAGTGTCTTTACAGGCACACCTGTCAATTAGCAGGTTCTGTCGACAGCCTGCTACACCTTTTTTCAAGCCACGTTGTTCGTACATCTCACGCCACACAGGCTTAATTCGCTTAACAATCCTGTTGTTTAGGACAGCTGTAAAGATCGTATACAGTATGTTCAAACAAGTTATTGGCCTGTAATTCTGTGGGTTGGAGAATTTGCCCTTTTTCGGTAGGAGTATAGTGCGTCCTAACACAAGCCACTACGGAATGGGCGTCTCCGACTTTAAATATGAGGTGAATATGCGGGCCAAATGTTGCTGTGTATGAGTAAACTTCTTCCACCGATGTTTTTGGTACAATCTGGTCCAGCACTGTAAAAGTTATAAGTGCCTCTAAGTGCTTTTTCCACCTCTTCGGCAATGATTGATGGACATTTCTCCTCAGATTTTATGAGGTTGTCGCGAAATTCCTTGAAGCGGATGATATTTTCAGTATCTTCTTTCAAGTTTAGTGTTTTCGGAATCTTGTATACCTCTCTTCAAAAAGTCTTTACCTTGTTGTGCTAGGGTGGATTTTAACAGAAACAGGGTTATCACTGAACAGGCGAGATGGGTTAGCGAGAAACTTTTGATTCTCCCTGATCCATCTAACCCTCTTCTGTATTCTCCTACTTGCGTCAGATAACAGCCGTATTTTGTCAAAAATATGCTGCTTGCTTGTCAGCAGCTTTGTCTTGTTTAGTGCGTGATTCAAGATCCTCAGTTCTTGGGCGAACTTTCGAACCCTTTCCGTGAACGGTCTACCATATGTTATGTAGTCAATCACACATTGAACACGGGACGCATTCTGTCTTGTCCATATAATCTTCTTGTTCAGTTTATGCAAGCGTCTTTTGGTCTTTTGATCCATCGTCGGTATGAGCCTTCGATTTGAATCAGCCAAAGCTCTCGCAGCACCATAAACTGAACAATTCCACGAATGGAGGCATCCATTTCAGCCAGATCTTGGGGTTTAGTAGGAACTTGCATGTTAATGTTCCGTCTTGTCCTGAAATCGTGATCACCTCTCAGAAGGAGTCCACTTTCCGCGGTTGGTCTTAATGTCGCTTCCTCATCTTCAGCTGCAGTTAGATCAAGCAGCGGTAGGGGAAGCGCTCCGCGTACATATCCATTTTTCCAGAGGTAGGAACGTTGATTTCGCAAGGATTGAATCGAAACGTGCTGAAGCTCTGGGTGTTTTTGGCACCACAGAGTATGCACACGCGCCATAAAGCATCGGTGAACAGGGATAATGCTGGCATCGTGGCAGTCTAGCAAATCATCCTTGAGCTGATTTGTCCTCTCAATGTGGGCGTTTCGCCGATTCGTCGTCATGTTTCCATTTAAGTTATTTTTAGCACCCCGAACTTTAGGATTATCGGCATTTTTCGCCGACCCATTGTTGGGTGATCTGCGCGTTAGATCGTTTTAAACCGCATTTAAAACTTTTTGGTGTTTTGGTGGTGTGCTTGTTGTTCCCACGAGCAGCTAAGGAAAGGGTTCGTCCATCCTTGTAGAGCCCCGCATGCAAGGATAAGGCTGCATACTCTGAGAGATCGCCCGGTATCCCAGAGTCACCGTTTAAGACACCTGACCCAGCTGCCATTCAGCTTTCGGCATGATCGCTACGCTTGCGTAGAAAACTTCATGCTCGTTGGTAATCGACGCTGTATCCCGTTTGTTGTAAAATCTACTATTGCTGCTCATTCAGAAATTCAGAATAACGAGATTCTTCATGTAAATTAACGAGAGGCGATAGAACCTTCTAATTAGGCTTAAATTAAATTTTAAACCTTTGACTTCAATCCCAGATAATCACAAGTTGGATGTAAAATCGTGTAGGACAGCAGTGATAATCCTTGTTTGACTTGAGCCGCCGGGTGTAAGAACCAGCCCGACGCTCGAAAACGCGTAAAAGAATTGTACGATCGTCTCAGAAAAAGAAAATTTTCAAAATCGAAAAATTAATTTTTTGATCATGTAGAGTTGTAGAGAATAAGGATATGAAACGTTTTCCTATTAGAATTTTTGTTGGAAAACGTTTATTTTTAATAATAAAATCGAAATATTAAAAAATACTTGCTCCCTGATTTAATTAAGTTTTAAAACTTAAATCGTTCTAACTCGGCCAGATGTCATTGAAATGAGTTCATATTTGCAGGACATATTCAAAATACTCTAGCGATGCCTAGGAAATAATAAAAAAGTTAACAATCGCTTATTGTTTAATAATGTTTAATTGCAAAATGAGGTCAATCGATAATTATGTTTTTTTTTTCATTTCGTCGGTAAAAAGTGTCTACGTAACTTCGACTCATATCTCATATCGATTCGTTAAAAATTTACTGAGATATTCAGATTTGGAAAAAGTACTCGACGTCTGCCCGCGCTATTAGGTAATGCGTCGCGAGGACTGCTCTGTCAAGCAGCGTTCTCGGAGTTCATTTTGGATTTTTTGTTAATATTTTGAAAAGAGGTAGGAGAGAAATTACTATAATATATGTATCATAAAAGAAAAATTTATTTTATACACTATTGCGTGGTCATCGCATGCACGATGTTGATGTTTACTAGGCAATGAAGTCGAAAAAAAAAATTTGTATGCATGTCCAATAACCACCAAATGACCTCCAGCCTATGTTATCCTAAAAGCAGCCAAAACAATGAATTTCACTTTAAAATAAAAATGTTCATTGTAGTTTTCACTTAAAAGGTGTTCACCTCGTGCAGCATTATTTTATTACAGTTACAGTAATAATTAAAGTTAAGTTTCCAATTTAATTTTCATATTTTTGTAATGGAAAATGAATCGGAGGGTCCTTTTTAGGGTAGAAAACGAGCAAGGTTTGCAGAAACTTAGGCTAGAAATATTAAGAAAAAATGTAAAAATGAAGTACGTATAGTATGTATTGTATATTTTCTGTTCCTTTTAACAGTTTAAGGGGGCATGTGCATAAGTCCGTGTCCATTTTCTTTACGTCTGGAAAGCAATGAGTTTTCCAAAAATACAGTATCTTTTATAGTTGACAGACCTATTTCAAAATCAGCAGTTTCAAGGATGAATAGAGTTAGCTAATTTCTCTTCTAACTCCTTTCAAATTCTTAACAAACAATTTAAACTGAACTCCGAGAACGCTGCTTGGCAGAGCAGTCCTCGCGACACATTACCTAACAGCGCGAGCACACGTCGAGTACTTTTTCCAAATATGAAAATCTTAGTAAATTCTTAACGAATCGATATGAGATTTTCAAAAAAACTTCATTTGGCATTGCTGAACAAATCAATCACTGGAAGTTGTTTGAAAGTCGAAGTTACGTAGACACTTAAACGTTTGCCAAAAAAAATCCTGATAGGAAAAATTTTCATATCCTTATCCTCTACAATTCTACATTTCCAAAAAATTTATTTTTCGATTTTGAAAATTTTCTTTTTTTGAGACGATCTGACAATACTTTTACGCGTATTCGAGCGTTGAAATTTCCCGTGGGATTTACATAGGAGAAATAACTCGAAAATGAAAAGCTGCATAACTTTTTCAATTTTTATTCGAATCCTACTGTCTCCGTGGATAGAAATTTGCCTAAGACGCTTAAAATGTCTTCGAAGTCAGACTCCAAATTTTGAAAAATCATAAAATAGCAGCCATATAAATAGGCCCAAAGAAGCTATTTCTAAAAGTTATTAACAAAGGGTAACCAAACTTGTAGAAAAATCAAGAAATTATTCTTTAGCAAATGCAGGATATCAAAATTTAAAAATTTGAAAAAATGCAAAATGAATGCTAATTCAAAACTCAAAAAATACCTTTTTCCTGCAGTTTTCAACGTGAAACTGATAAACTTCGGATAAACAAAATCTTTAGCTTCAGAAATTACTTGATAAATTGAAAAACACGAAAATTTTAAAAATATGAAATAGCGTTCAATCATAAATTAAAAAAGTTCAGTAATTAATTTTTCAACGAAATGATTTGAAACTTCGTAAAACCATAGTGTTTGGCTTTAGAAACTACTTGGTCATTTAAAAAATTCAAAATATTGAAGAAATAAATAATAGCGAATAATTTAGAAGTTCTCTTTAAATCTAATTTTCTGCAACCTTTTACTTTTCAAAATTATTGTTTCCTCGAATTGTGCTGTAGTTTCTAAATCAACATTATATTTCTTCTTGTGACATTTTGACTTTTTTAAATTATCAAGTAGTTTCGGAAGTCAAACAGTTCAAGTAATTTCTACAGCCAAAACTTTATTTTTCCGAAGTTTGAAAGTATTACGTTGGAAGCTGTGGGAAAATGATTTTTTTTTAGTTTTGAATTAGCCGTGATTTTTTATTTTTTCGAATTTTGGATTTTGATATCCTGCATTCGCTTGAGAATATATCATTGTATTTTCCTCAATTTTTTGTCACCCTTTGTTAATAATTTGAGAAATAGCATTTTTGGGCTCATTAACATAGGCCCCATTTTGTTATTTTCCAAAATTTTGAAAGTTTTTGAATATAAAGATATTTCAAGCATCCCATACAAATTTTTGTTTTCGCATTGAAAATTCCAAAGCCCATGTTTGCTGGATAAATATTAACGGATTTGGCTCAAATTTGGTGTAATTTCTTTTATTGGGCAGACTAGCGAAGAAATAACCGGTCGAAAAAATTGTCAGAGCAAAAATGAGTTCAGAAAGTTGTGGGCAAAAACGAGGGATCAAAAAAGTCGTCGCGTAGGGTTGCAAATTTTCGGTGGTGCGGACACGAATGACGTCTCTGAATATAGGCTTGTAAATGTGGGGAACTGTGACTTTGACCTAGTGCGGTTTCATAGGTAATAACAAAAACAATGAGCTGTGAAAAATGAAACTTTTAAATGTGGAATGTGAAATTATAGAAAGTCATCCAGGTAAAGTCTAGCCGAGACTTCCCATCGCTTCTCCCTATCCGATATCTTAATCACCAACCGGAAGTGACAATTTCAAACCAATGGTCTAATTCGTATTGCCCAAAAAATGTTCGAAACGAATTGAGTTCATGGTAGTCGAAAGTTGAAGGCTAAAACGAAACATGTTTCGGAAAGAGGTGCGTATGATCTGCCAGACTTTACCCAGATGACTTTATATATAATTTCACACCTCACATTCCACATTTCGCTTTTTATTTTTCACAATTCATTGTTTTGGTGTTAAATTCAGGTCATGTATCGAAGCTAACATTAATTGAGTTCAGAAATGAGACTTGAATTTGTCAAAAAAACAATGACAAGTGAAAAATATAAAACGAAACATTAAATGCACAAGCCTGTTTTTTTCTCAAATCTATTTTTCTCGAAAACTTTAGAAGATATTTTGATACATTTATTTTTAAACGAAAAATATCTTCAGGCACTATGAGCGCATTTATATTGAAATCAAATAATTTAAAACTAATATTTTTCAGTACAAATTTTTTCAAACTGATGAAGTACCCTTTTGATCATTCCCAAAATAATATAAGTTGTTATTCAGGATGATAGCGAAAACAATGTTTGGAAACTCTTGTTTTTCTCGTAAACTCATGGTTAGAGAGAAAAAACGTATATGTCGTATTGTTTAGGTCAATACGTTTCAAAATAGAAGCAAAAAATCAGTTTAAAATCCAGTTTTTGGGGAATGTGACCTTGATAATGAAATTTGCGTCTGTTTTCCATATCATATTCGTAATCAGCATGTCAAAATACATCGATATAGTGGGTTTTAAATACCTTTTCGGAATACCTTTTCGGAACAATATCCTTTATCAAAATATTTCGAGTACCCGGGTACCCGGCCATTCCCCGTCATGAACCTGGTACCCGGATACACCAGAATCCGAGTACTTGCTGAACGTTTCTACCACTAATGCATAGATACATGAATCTCTTTAGGACGAATTTTAGATCTTCGAAATAGTACAAAAATAAAATTAATAATCGGAAACTAATATTTTGTAAATAAACACATTTGACGTTTTACTTACTACGTTTCCTTAATTTTTCTTTACAGTTAATAAGTTTTTTATTTTTTCGTGACATAAAATACTTGGAATAAAGGAAAAGCCTTTCACCTATTTGTCGTCTGCTATTATAAGTAACTACCGAATTTAAATCGTTCAAAATTGTAGAATATAAAATTTACAGCGTCATTTTCAGCTGGACTAAACGTTTGAAATTGAACAGTTTTAAATTCAAAACTTAAAATAATTAAATAAATAAAAATTTAAAGTCTTTGATATTAAAGAACCTGTAGATGAGGAATACTTCAGAGTGATCAGTTTCAAAGTTGAAGCTGGAAAAATAGAGAAATTTGTATTCTTAGCCTTAGCAATTTAAATAATTTCAGTACTGATCATTGCATACAAGAAATTAATCAATTTTACGACTTGAAAGTATAAAATTTACATATGTTGAATTCGTAATGCTAAAAAGTGGTACAATATCAGAGTTATAGCCTTTAATATTCTTAAATTTAAAATGCATAGCTTTCCAAACGGAAAAATTATTTTAGTCGAGAATGTTCTGAACGAAATGAGACGTCAATAGTAAAGAATGAATAAAAATGACCATTTCAATTACTCGAAAAGCTTCTATTTGGTGAAAAAACAGGGGGGTTGAACGGTGGTTAAACCACCCCCAACCGTAAAAAATTCTTATTTTCTCAAAGTTTTGATAAAAAAATTCTTGTTTTGCCGGAATATCGTAGAAAGTGGTCAGAAAAGGGAATACAATGAAAAAGTGTACAAAGCTTGTAAAACCTTCCCAGAAATTAAAAGACTCCCCTTTTTTAAACGAAAAATGAGTTTTCGAATATCCTGCAGTTTCTACGCTAAATATTTTATAGACTTGAAACAAAATAATCACAAACATTACTCAAACAATATGAGCTACAAAATAGATGATATAAGGTCAAAAACTACCCGTCTACCATTTTTTATTATAGATTTCTTATTTAATGAAAGAAACTTCTACAAAAAGACCATTTTTATGAATGGTTATTAACACCCCTAAAATAGAATAAACCACCCCTTAATGTAAACAGATTATATTTTCTCGTACAATACATAAAAATCATTTTGTTTTTGCCTACAAATTGCAAACTGACGTCAGAAAAGATATGGAAATGTGCAGAAAGGTTGAAAAAACATCCTCAGAAATGAAAAAACTCTTTTTTTTTCAAGGAGAGAATTAATAGCGACTGATAATAAATTAAATTATTTTATTAAAAAGGATGCAAATAAGTGCATTAGAAGCTGCAAGAAGCTCAATAATTAAATTTTTGTGTAAAAAGGTTTTTTTTTCAAATTCTGCGGTGGATTTTCCACTGTCCTGTACATTTTTATTTGCTTACATTTTCTGATGACAGTTTAGAATTTGTAGGCAAAAAATAAATAGCTCGGTGCAGTTTATTTCATCTTAGGGATCTTACTTACCATTCATGCAATACATGGTACCTTTATGTATGTTTTCATGCATCTTTATACGTATTTTTACCGAAGTTTGTTTCATCATATATCAAATCTATCATACAAAATTCAAAAGGGGTAGTTTTTGAACAATAATTGTGTCTTAGGTAATCTATTTTGTAGCCAATATTTTTTGCCTAATTTTCGCGATTATTTTGCTTCAAATCCATGAAATATTTGCAACAGAAATTTCAGGAAGTTTGAAAATACATTCTTTCTTCAAAAAGGGGTGTTTTTTTAATTTCTCGGGGCGAGGTTTTTAAGTTCTCCATAATTTTTAATTTTATTTCCTTTTCTGATCACTTTCTACGATATTTATGTAACACAAGAAATATTGTTATCAAACCTGTGAGAAAATACGGATTTTTTTACGGTTGGGAGTGGTTTAACCCCCGTGGGAATCAAGATCCCCTGTTCAAAAAATTAAAAAACGATCACAGTGGTTTTTTCACCAAATCGAAGCTTTTTTGGGGGAGCCCACAAATTAAAGGAACTTTAATTCTTTGACACAAAACTTAGAATATCATAATTTAGTCGGTACAGATAACAAAAAAGTGACGGTTGCCGACAATAAGATTTCTGGCAAAAATTTAAAATGATTTAGGTTTTGTTTAGAACGATTAATTTCAGGTTTTAATGATTTTATTTAATTTTTAATTTGGCAAGATTTAAGTAAATTTTAGGAAAACATTAAATCATTTTAAAATATATCCCCATGTTGCGAAATGATTCGAAAATAAATAATTTCTTGAGCAGATTAAAAAAATTTTAAACAAAAGTCAGTTCAAACGATATTTTGCCTGAAGAATAAACCCATGCTTAACCCATGATTAATCTGTACAATTTAAAATTGCAATCATAGTACCTTGGTTTTATAAATTTTATATTATTAATTATTAATCCAATGTTTGTCGCACGCTGTATCACGCGTGTACCGAAATTTCAGTATTAGCTAGATTATTTCTAGATTATTATTTTTTTGTTGGCGGTCGTGGGTGTGGTGAGCCCATTTACTACAAATCCACCTAAAAAACACTACCCGAATCGGGTAGTGTCACGCTTAACCCTAGAGGCTCGCCGAAAGGGAAATAGCTTAATGATATACATTTCGGTACGTCAAAAGTGACTGATTCGACCACTTGAAAATGAGTCAAAAGTGACTTTTTAAATCAGTCAATTTGACTCACTGATGAAATCTGTAATTTAAAATCATCCAATCTGTTGAATATTCATCTAAAAAACGTCATTTATTAACCAAGAATGGAATAGTTACATTATCAGTAAAAAAATTAATTTTCAAGGCAAAGACTAATTTTCAACAAAATTGTTGAATTTTCAACAAAAGAGATGAAATTTCAACTAAAATCATGAAACTTTACAAAAATTAATTTTCAACAAACTAGTTCAACTTTCAACCAGTGAACTAAAAAACATTTGAATATAAAAAAATGAATTTTAAACAAATGAGTTAAATTTTCAACCAAATAGATGAATATTTAACTAAAATGATACATTATTAACAAAAATGATGAATTTTCAACAAATATAGTTCAACTTACATTCAAATAGCTTCATTTTTTTTAAATTGAGTTTTCCGCCAAGAAAATTAATTTTCTACCAGAAAAGATAAATTCTCAAGAAATGACATGAATTTTTACAAAGAAATAGTATATTGTGTCACGACGCAGAAAACCCAGTCTTTGACGTCTGAGTACTACAAACAGCGGGCGAGGACGTCAACGGTTTGCTGCGGAGTAACACACGATATTTTATGCAAAAACGGAATGGTTTTCGTATGCGAGTGTGTGTTGTGGGTGAAGCTGTAAAGGGTGGGGGGCGTAG
>CAKNWW010279629.1:1523-16225 GCA_932074435.1 Andricus kollari
GATATAATTTAGGCGAAAAATGTTGTTAAATAAAATGTTATTGTAGCCTGTGTCCTTCTTACAAAAATGTAATTTTTTTATTTTTATAACAAGGGTTTATAAAAACTTTGTAGATTTTTTTTTTGGTTGAACGACTTTTGTCTTTTCATTTTTTTTCGTCTCTTGTGTCGTTTTTCCAAAAGTTTAATTTTTTATTTTTAATCTTGTTTTTTATGTAATAAAGAAACTCTGCCTGTTTCATCTAAAAATTATTAATAACAAATTTGTAGATCCTTTTTGGTTGAAGAACTTTTACCTTAATTTTTAACTTACCTTGTGTGGATTTCCAAAAAATTTATTTTTTTTTATCTATAATGTTATTTTTTACGATTAAAACAAAAACTACGTGTCCGGTTAAAAAATGGAATTTTTGATTTTTGATTATTTTGTTGTGCGATCAAAATTTGAATGTTCGATTTTTCTAGAAAATTCGAAAGATTGATATAACAATCATATAGGTTGTTCAAAAAGCAACGTTTTTCTTCTCTTGACTGTTTTTCATATCATGCAATGTTTGGCTTTAAATTTAAATTTTCGTTTTTTTTTTAATTTTGTAAATGCTGCAACTCTGGTAATTTGTTTTTTAAGAGAAAAGTCATTAGGATTAATTATTCGTCTTGTTGAATACTATGAATAGCCGTGCATAGAATTAAAAAAAAAGTAAAAGAGTATACCAAAGGCCAATCTGATCTGTCATCTCTTTCGAAAGTCATCGTGCTCTTAGACAGACAGACATACATACATATATACAGACTCATTCGTAAAAACCTGTTCTTCGGGTTCAGGGAGTCTCAAAACGTGGACATTTGTCAAAAACGGAGAGAGTCAAAAGAATGTAAAAAATATATATAAACAAGGCATGTAACTTTATACTTTCCATCAGGAAAGTGCACTCAGCGGAAATGTTAGATAAGCTGTCAGTGAATGGGTAGCTCGTCAAGAAGGTGATAAACGTAGTTTCTGGTTCAAGGAGCCAGATGTGCATCGTTCGAAATGTGATCATGTCGAATGACTCTTTGCCTTTACTTTTCCAGGCATGTTGTACGTAAGAAGAGCGGAAATAGAGGTCCGCGCGAAAGACGATGGAGTTAAGTAGATAGAAGACCATTCTGGCACCATCACCAGACGCTACCCGGCGGTGCACGATGCTCTGTTATCTCACTCTTACTATTCTCTTCGTCGTTAATGTGCCATTCGGTAAGTTTACAAAATTACTTCTGTTCCGGAAAATTAATTAACCGATATTTCCCAACAATTTTCAGGAGATATTTATCAGGGAATAAAACGAGACCAAAACTGAATAAAACTAACTGCTCAAATGTTATAAATTAGGAATAATACTTCAGACCAAACCTTTCAATAAATGACTGTTATGTTTCCTTCCTCGGTTCAATCCATTTACCAACCGCGACCGAGCCGCAACCCCAATCGATTAAAAAAAAACAAGTATTTTAACGGTCTCTAATACGTTCACTAGAAGTACTTTCATTTGTTTATTAATTATCTAGAAACTATACTGCATTCTCCATAAAGTAAAAACAACCGTATCGTGATCCCTTCGTAATCCGGCAGAATACAAAAAAAACATACTGAAGGAAACAAAACAAAGACCGTTAAAATACGTGTCAAAACCAAATAGCAGGAGGCAGCCGTCATTTTTGAATTTTATTTTTGGTTCATAATTTTTATAATGAAAGATCATTACTTGAGTATTAATTTACCAAAACAGTAATATGCGCTTTTTCACCGTTTTCAATAAAATCGAACAGACTGATCTTGACATTTTTGTAGTAATTGGTTGAATAGCTGTTGAATGGCTGTAGGTGTGGTTAATTACTAACGAATCGTTTCTTCTTCAAAAAAAGAAATAAAACTCGAAAAATAATTAACAAATCCAAAACCACTCAAAAACGAATGAAGAATTCCATCTAGCAGACTTATCTTGAAATTTGTGTACCAATCGGTTGAATAGTGTAAGCTGTAGGTGTGCTTATGACTAAAAATGATACATTTTTTATGTTTTTTGAATCTGATAAGGCCAGTTTACCAAATAGGAAAAATATATATGGGCAGACATTTTTTGCGATTTTTTATCGATTCCAAATGTTTTGATGGAAATAAGTGAAGAACTGTATGGAATATCCAATACATATACGTACGAGAGCTAGCGTTTTTACAAGAAAAGATATTCGCGTTTCTTTTGACTTGGCGTCGATGCACTACCGCGAGCCTTGATACCTCAATTAGGTCAGAAGTTATAAATGTTTGAAGAAAAAATTTGTATTTTTTTTCAAACAACCATAAAATTTCAAATATTCATAAGTTAGCAAAAATGATTTTTTCTTCAAAACGGTCAAAAACATCTCATCTTATTTCCCTTGAAAAACAACATAATGAAGAGGTGAATGATTTTGTGGCTTGAAGTTGCACTGCTTGCCTGATTGAAAATGGATTCGGTCGAATGAGTAGGTAGGCAGGGGTTTCTATATACAAATTCCTACCTTAACGGCTTTGAGACCATTCCACAGCTGAATTGGTGCGCGTCTGCACTAAGTTTCTAGAATGTTCAATTAAGCATTTCGCGTAAACACTTTCAAGGTTATATTGCGATTTGTCGTTGCATTTGCTACTGCGTCATAGAATTGTGATAAGAACAAGGAAAAATTAAAATATGACCTTGAAAGTGTTCATACTAAATTCTTAATTGAGTTAAAATCATAAATAACCTTGAAGTTGTGCACGCAAAATTCGGAAACACGCTTTATATTCACGAATAATTTACTCTCTTTATCTATTAATATATCTTCCTCCTTGGCTTAAGGTTCTAGAAGGTTCTAGACTGCAGGAGAATGTTTTTTTCGAATTATTTACGCACTAAATAAACAAAGACAAGAATTTTGTAAATAAATGTAGTAACTATAAGAAAGCAATCAATCACCCTTGTTTTTTCTCATAACTATATGATGCAGTAAAAAGTGCAAGTGCAAATTAAAATATAACCTTGGAAGTGTTTACGTGAAATGCTTAACTGAGATAAAAAATAACCTTGAAGCTGTTTACACATATTTACCTCTCACAATTGTGCAATATCATTTTGTGACGTCATCGGGACCCTTCGAGAACATTCTAGAAACTTAGCACGGACACAAACCACTTCAGCTGTTGAATGAACTCGAAGTCGGTTAGGTAGGAATTTGTTTATCGAAACCCCTCTTTGTACTTTATAATTGATAAAAATCCGTGAAAATCCTGAAAAATTTGATAAAAGTAAATCCAACGAAAATCAAAATAGTCTTCTTTATTCAAAAGAATCTTGTTGTCAGATTAAAATGCATAGGAAAGAGAAGAGACCAGAGGAATAATTGAGAAGAAGCTAGTACATAAAAGGACAGAGAGTGATCTCCGGTGAAGTCGATCGCGACAATTCATACAGAAGCAGGCTGCATTACGAAATCATGCTCGGTCAAGAGAAATGGCCACGTCATCCGCAGATGTAGCGGAGGTCGGTGCCAAATACGTATACAGGTCGCGGGAAATGGGACTGGATATGCGCGACTGGTCAACTTCTGGCCCTGATGTTTATTTGGCGATACGACTGCTCTTGTCATTCGAATTAATTTTCTCGATTTGGGTCGTACCGAGGATTCCTCGTTCGCTCTGATATCTACTGCCAGCCTTGCTACCATCCAACGTCCCGAGTTCTACCAACTTCCTCAATAATTAAACAACAAATTTTTTTTAAAATGTGCATTTTAAAACTGATTCGAATTAAATATTTCATTCTGGGATATCAAATTTTGAATTCTTCCGAGTTGAATGCGTCCATTTATACAGTGAGGAGAAGAAGCTAGTTTCTTTTCACTAGTTACTTTTTTTTGGTAACGATAGTGGTAACAAAGTTTTTTTGCAAATAATTAACGAATAGGGTCATCAACTAATTTAGGTTTTTATTTTTGCTTATTTAAGCATATGCTCCAAAATCACGAATAATACCAGCATAGTGTATCGAAATTTTTTTTTTGAATTTATATTTGTAAAAGAAAAATTTTCACATATTTAAAATTCCTATTTCTGGCGCGTCCATTCCGCTACCTTGATGTGACGTAGCACGCCGCCAAACGCTTGTAAATAAGCCGGGCGATTCACGTTTTTTTAAAAATAAAAACGGTAAGAAAACAGCGCTATCATTGGTATTTTGTGCCTAAATGTAAGAACACCTATGTCGAAAATCCAGGAAAATTATTTGTATCTATACCCAAAGGCGAGGAAAAAAAAATGGTACAAAAATGTTCGGCGTGACTGTGCCCTGTCACGCATCTTTAACGTCAACATTATATTATTTCGAATGTCATTTCAACCATTTCAACGATATGTTATTATTATTATTATTATTATACCATTAAGCCGTTTCCCTTTCTGGGTAGGCGTGAATTGCTCGTTTGGAAAGTAGTAGTGTGTATATGGGTATATAGGTATAGGGTAAATAGGTATATAGGTGTAAGGTATATATATTTTAGATTGATCTAGAATTCTCGTGTTATTTATTTAGATAACAAGTTTATTCCGCAACACTGCTCCGACCCAGGCTGCTGATCAATCTCTCTAGCGATCACCCCACGTGGAGAGTCTCACAAAATTGTTATGTGTGGCTCCCCACTTGGGCCCATTAGTATCCAAGGTCTTTGTTTCAGGCATCATTCACTCCGCTCACATTCTTTTTATAAACTATTTGTCGCCAAACTTTTCTGTCCTGGCATACTAGCCCAGCTTCATTCACATCCATGCATTTTTTTATGCAAGCTCTCCTGATTGTATGGCTTCTTATGTCCCTTCGGATTAATGTCTCATTCACAGACTCTATCCATGCTTTCGGCGGTCTACCTCTAGGCATTCTGCCATTTACTTTACCTTTATACACCTGTTTGGTCAGTCGTTCATCTTTCATTCGTTCAAGATGTCCGAACCACCTTAACTGATTTCTTTTCCATATATCAACTAGTGTCTCCCCTGTACCACATGCCAATCGCGTTACTTTTACTCATGTCCTTTTCTTGACATGTCCATGTTTTGCTACCGTATAGTATAAATGGTACAATTAAAGCTTTATGTACGGTCATTTTAGTTTCTTTTGATTTATTTTTATTTCTGAGAATGGGCCCTGCTCTACCGATAACCTTCTTACCCTCATTAATGCGCCTATCTAACTCCTTATCTATTTTTCCGTCGCTTGTGAATACGCTACCTAGATATACGTATTTGTCAACTTGCTCTAAACTCTCATCATTCAGGACAATGTTGCACTTTGTTTTCTCACCTTTTCCTTCAAACACCATTACCTTTGTTTTATTTACGTTAATTTTGAGACCCATGTTCTTCATGCTTGTATTAAGTTTGTTCAACATTCTTTGCAAGTCTTCGATTGACTCTGCCATAACAATCTTGTCATCTGCGAAAGCCAAACCACGCACCTTTAGTGTTTCGAGATCTACACCTTCTTCGTCGAAGAGGGTCATTCTTAGACACTTGTCCATAAAAATGATAAATAGCCATGAGGACATAACGCATCCTTGTCTAACACCCTGCGTAATATCAAACCAGTCACTCAGTTTCCCATTAACCCTTACGCTTGCTTTACTGCCTGCACATATTGTTTGTATTGCTTGTAGACGCCATCCATGGACTCCGTATTCTTTAAGGACTTCCCAACGTTTATTTCCATTTACCTTGTCAAATGCTTTTTCTAGGTCAACAAATGCACAGAAAACTTTCTTTCCTACTCTCAAGCTTTTTTCTGTGATTTGTCTTAAGCTAAATATCTGATCTGTACATGATCTTCCTGGCATAAACCCACTTTGGACTTCCCATATATTTTCTTCTGTAATTTCCATTACCCTACGAATAAGTATTTTTGAGTATATTTTACTTCTGGTACTTAGTAAGCTGATACCTCTGTAATTATTGCAGTTGTTTTTATCTCGCTTTCTTTTGTATATTGGTAAGATAATCGCTTTTCTCCAATCGTCTGGGACTTCTACAGTCTCGATACATAAATTTATCATTTCGCACAACCTGTGAGGTATGTATTCGCCACAGTATTTAAGCATTTCAGCGCTAATACTGTCTAAACCAGCAGCCTTACCATTTTTTAAGCTCTCAATTATATCTCTAACTTCAGTGACACGGACTTTCTCAATTGGGTTTTCTAATTCGTTATGTTCTATGTAAATACTTTTATACTGAAAAAAAATCTAAAATATTCCAGTAATTTCAGTAAAATTGGAGTGAATTTAGAAGAATTCAGGAGAGTAAAATGGGAGTAAACAGGATTCAGGAAAAATTCAACCGAATTTAAGTGGATTTAAAATTTTTTTATAATAAAACCGAAGAACTAAACAAAATTTAAGTGAATTTCGAGAAATTCAAGGGAAATGAAAAGAATTTCATAAAGCTCATAAAAATGCAAGTGAATTTAAAAAAAATCAAAAATATTTTAATGAATCATTAAATTCATTCAATTTGGAATTAATAGCGAAAAATGCAAGGGCATTCGAAAGAATTTGATAAAACCTTAAATATTCAAGGTGAGTTTAAAGGACTTCAGAGTCAATTAAAAAAAGTGACAACAAAAATTCAATGAATTTAATAGAATTAAGTGAATGTGAATGCCTACAAAATTCAAGAGAATTCCAAACAATTTAAAAGAATTTGAAAGATTTCAGGGTGAGTTGATAAGAGTATAAGGTGAGTTTCAATTAAATTCAAATGAATTGACAAAATTCAAAAAATTTCATTGATTTAAGTAAAATAGAAGGGAATTTAGAAAAATTTGAAGTAATTCAAGAGAAATCGTTGAAATTCATACGAAATCGAGGTAAATCAAAAATAATTCCAGTAAATAGAAGAAAAATTTTAATACTGTCAAACGGGGCAAGGTCGTTCATGTAGAGTAAAGTTGCTTACCTCTCCTAATTTATATTTTTAAATTCAATATCAAATTTCTTAGGGGAAAGAATTAAAGATTATCAATTTTTTTCAATTTACCCCGTGTTACGGTTCTGAAAAATTCAATTGAATTCAGATAAATGGGAGTGATTCGAATGAGTCAACAAGAATCTGATAAAATCCACAAGAATTCAAGGTGAATTTAAAAGACTTCAGGGCAAATTCGAAAGAATTGGGACAAAACAAAATTCAATAAAACTCAGAAATCCTTGGGTTTTCTGTTTCAATTTATTGAAAGAAGTGACTATAGTGACAATCTTCAAAAATGTTAGTAAAAAGTCATTTAAGAAGAAAAGTGAATAAAACTGACCTAAATGACTGTGTGATAGAACTGAATACATATATAAATAAGCGTAAATTATTTTTCATAGTATATATTTCTAAAATACAAAAGTAACTACGAAAAAGTTAAATTTGGAAAAGCAATTTGGAAAGCTGACAATTTTAAAGCGTCTGCGTCGGTTCCCAGTGTGTCTCACCTAGTGATGTCAACAGACGCGTTGCCTACCACTGAGGAAGAGAGATGGGAGAAATTAATGGCCTCAATCAACACATTGACACTTTCTCACAACAATTTGCGTACTGAGGTTCACAGCTCGACACAATTGCTCGAGGTAATAAACACCAAGACTTTTGAATTTGATAGTAGGATGAAGGAAACAGAGGGAAAGCTCTCTTATCTCAGCAATCAATCCCGCGCCAAAAATATCACCCTGTTCAGACTCGACGACACCGACAAGATAAATAAGGAACTGTTATCTAAGATTAACAAAATATTCACTTAAGTGGGTCTACAGATTCCAGAGGTCGCAGTAGATGATGCTTTTAGACTCGGCAAAATCAAGGGCAAAAGCCCCATCATTATTAAATTCATCGCTTCTAGATGGGTCAAGCTTAACTTCATTAAAGTTATTGAATTTAAGAAACTCAATATTGCCATCGCTTATGAGCGCTCGAAGGAGGAGAGTGAAGAAAGAAGAGCCGTGAATTATAAGGTCCACAAGCTCCGTGATGTCGGCTTCCAGGTCACCCTAAAATAGATACAAATGAAGGAAGTGGATCAACTGATACGCGAGTATCAGGGACAGACGCCTTCCCAAAGGATAACTAGAAATAGAAGTCGACCTCCTAAGCTGGACACTAAACAACCACAGTATAACAAATCTTTAGACAATTTCTTGAGTCACGGTACACCAAAAACTACTCCAAATGCGGTTACGCCGAGAGTCAATCTACTCTCGAGGAATCTAGCCAGTGAGGCAGAATAGCAGCTAGACCGCAGCGATTCTACAGGATCAACACCCGATGGTACACCACACATCACTTCCGGTAACTCTGTAACTGCTAAAATAATTTTTTGGAATCTTCACGGTTTTAATAATATAACTGATATATGTGATCTCTTAGGAGAACTTGATATCCTCTGCGTATGCGAGACTTGGCTGGATAGCGAGAAAATTGGCCTCTTTCAATCCGCAGATTTCCAAAGTATTTCCTTTCCCGGTATTAGAAGTAATTGTCATGGCAGGACTAGGGATGGTCTACTCTTTACATATAATATTAAATCCTATGCAATTCAGGAAATCGCGATATCACCCAACTATATTTTTCTCAAAGTCCAATCTCGCTTGGACTGTTTCATACTCGGCCCAGTACATGGCCCCCCCCCCCCCCAGATTACTACAATGCCTACCTAGAGAATTTTAATTCCGTATTATACCGGATTTCAATTTCATTCCCTGATTTCCCAATAGTCATGGATGGGGATTTAAACTGTAGGGTATCGGTTCTGAAACAATTTGATCCCGAAGCTTTTTATTGCGCGAACACCTTTTACTCAGAAAGATCATCTAGGGATGAATTCTCCAATACTAGGGGAAAAAATTTGGGAATCCTATGGAGGTTAATGAATTTGTTCTCCCAAATGGCCGCCCTCCTAGTGACTCTCCTGCAAATTTCACATTTATAGGCCCCCAGGGATCAAGCGCAATAGATCATGTATGGTGCTCTATGAAAGGCATTCGCCTCTTTTCTGATTTTTATGTTTTGCGTCTGGCTTCCCTCTTTGACGACCGTCCTGTTGTGCTGACTGTGACACCACCACCTTCACTTCCAGAGAATGAGTTCAAGGTTCTCGATATAAATAAGCTGTTTCTCGATCAAATTAAAGTCGAGGCGTTCGCCTCTTTGATGGAGTGGAGGGAGAAGGTAGCCAACATTTATCAGGATGTCGACGACCTCAACAGAGTACTAACTACGACTATAAAATATGTCGCTATCGAATTAGATATGCGGGGGAGGCTGTCTAATTTTATTTATTTTAAACGTAAGCCATGATTCGATGATGAATGTCGCGATACGAAGAAACGGTTGTCCGATGCATTAAGAAAAGAAACCATAGTAAAACTCACATTGACATTGTAGCAAATTGCAAAAACTCGACACAATTCTGGAAAGTAATTAATGCATCGCGACCAAAAGTGCACCATTAAGCTCGTACTGATGTAGATACTTGTCATAAATATTTATTAAACTGCTATCCACGTTCGAATTTAATACCTGCTATTGACGCTAACTTTTTAAAATTGACACATCCCATGCTGGATGGCTCTATTACTATGGCAGAAATGATTAAATGTTTGGCAAACTGTAAAGATGGAAAGGCTCCTGGCTGCGACGGAATCAGCTATAGGTTTTATAAAAATCTACTGCAAAATTGTGTCTTGTATATGATGCATCTTTCGAACAAGATTATGGACATGGATAAAATCCCTAAAGAATGGGGTAAGTTAACAACTACTATCACTTTCAACAAGGGTAACCCTGAGGACCCCGATAATTACAGACCCATCACCCTAGTTAATTGCATCGCGAAAATGTTCACCCAAGTTATTTGCCATTAATTGGTCAACGGCCATACCACGCTCGAAGCACCAGTTCCCGTTAGATCACTGAAGTTAAGCAGCGTTGGGCGCGGTTAGTACTTGGATGGGTGACCGTCTGGTACTACTGCGTTGCTGTTGGCGGTCGTGGGTGTGGTGAGCCCATTTACTACAAATCCACCTAAAAAACACTACCCGAATCGGGTAGTGTCACGCTTACCCCTAGAGGCTCGCCGAAAGGGAAATAGCTTAATGATATATACAATTGGTCTTATGGGCCGATTTAGAAGAATGTTTTATCCAGCAAGTTTGTCGAGGCTTCTGCGTAAATATTTTAATAGAAATATTGTTGCTTGGTTATGCGGATGATTATGTTCTTTTTGCAGATACCCCGGTTGAATTAAACAGAAAACTGGAAGCACTTAATTCTTATTGCAAGGAAAATAATCTTATTGTGAAATACTAAAGTTGTAATTTTTTCTAAATCAGCGAATTCATCAACTAGGAAATTTAAATCTTTCAAATTCAGAGAAACCGTATTGAGGCAGTTAAACAATATACTTATTTAGGTATCCCTCTTTCTGGTTCATGCTCCTTTTTATCAGCCCCAAGAAAGTCGGATAGTGCGGTGAACACAGCCGTGGGCTCGATCCTAAGGACGATCCACTCGGTGGGAACAGATTCGTGGAACACCTACATTAGATTATTCCAGAGCCTCTCTGTAAGTACGCTACTGTACGGTTCGTAGGTTTGGAGCCTAAATCATTTGGAAGTTATAGGAAACTACGCAGTGAGATTATAAACTGGATCTTTGCATTTATCTCTCACGGTGTTAACAATATTTTATCTTAGTTAATTAAAATTTCGACAATGGATGATTCACGGTACCCAAAATTATGTTTCGATAGGCTGAGATCACTGGCAATAAGGGATCCCTACAAAAAATTCAACTTGTTTTCCCAGATCCGGTTTTTTTCGATGCAGGTGGTTTCGTGTAAAGATGGGAGAATCTAACATTAAACTCCATAAGCTCTGGCCGAGAGATAGTTCTTGGGAACTACAAGTCCTATCTTAAGAACCTTGATGGTGAACGTCTCGCCCTGTCTAAGAGCTTACTCAATTTTCCGCATTTGGTTATGCAATCCGGCACACAATCGTAGTTACTCATGCGAATTCCTCTGTTTTATAAAAGAATCTTCGCACAGCTCAGACTATCCAATATACATGTATGCCGTGGAAAGTATGTTTTCAATATGGAAGAGAGATTTAGGCTTTGCTACCTCGATAATGAGAGTTTGTACCATATTTTATCTGATTTTCCGGCTTGTCGGTGCTTGTTTGAGTCTAAGTTTCCTAAAAACCCTGCAGATGTTCATCCCTCCGATAAATGGTTAGCTATATTGTCTTCCGTAAATCCTTCTACTGTTAGAAAATTTGTTAACCTAATTGTGAAGATTATCAGCGAGCGTTGGAGATCATTAGATAGTTCATAATAATTTGAACCTAGTTTTTATGTATGTATGCGTCTGGCTATAGCAGAATTATGTTTTTAGATATCCCTGCGAAACTACCCTTGTATGTACCGAATGGTCTACAGACAAGTGTAACTAAATAAATAAATATTCCACTAAAAATAACTAACACCTTTTAGCGTTTAAATGCACAACGGTAGACTATAGGGTTGTCAAAAAGATTGACTTTCGAGTAGAGCCCTCCAAAATTTTGGTTTTCAGAAAAATTAGATTCACGTTTTTTGATTGAAACTTAGCCTGCGGGAGATGATCAAAATTGATGGGAAGTCTCCAACAAATAATTTCACACCACGTTTTTCGAGAAAAAGTTGAAATTTTGATTTTTTAAATTTAAGACGGTTTTTTTTTAAATGGCCCCACAAAGATTTCGATTTACATAGAAAAAATAGTTGAAAGACATCAAAGATACAAAAATCAAGAAAAACGTTTACAGTGTTCTCACCTTTGAGTTAAAGGCATTTCAGAGGAACCGATTTGGCTCAAACTCGCAGGGCATTATTTTCCGGGAACCGGAAATTGACAGTAAATTGACAGATTAGAAAAATATTTTAAGTCAACATTTTCTCTGTAGAAATATATTGCAAAGAAAAGTTCAATTAAAAAACTGAAACCGAATTTTATTCATCTAATGTTGATTGGTTTTTTTCTTGAAGAATTTACAGAAAAGAAATATTATCTGACTAATCCTTTTTGCATTGAGGCTCACTAATGATTGGTACGTGAACCTGACCGAATGAATCAACTTTTGCGATAAAACATTTTGTTTAATATCGCCTATAAAAAATATATCTAAAAGACTCGGTTATTCAAGTGTTAAATCGGGGACAAGATAGTATTGTTTGGTGATTGCGAATGGTTCTGTGGCCTGGACGATTGTTCCGCTCTCTCTTATCTGGAAACAACGACCTTTCCGGCCAAATTGGTTGGCTCGACTTAACCTCGCCCCGTGGTAAACGTGATTAATCGCCCGCTTCCTTCGCGGATGTTCTGATCCACGCTCAACGACCCCTATATGTATATATCCGGCGCAACATATACACGTCTAGTGATAATCGGATAACTACGGTCCAGAACTCAATTGACCTCTGTGTGGGGTGAGAACCACCGTCCGAGGATCGGCCGAGTTGAGCTTTCATAAAAAAAAGAAAACCTTAAAAAAATCTGTGCTGGTGCCATATGTTCGTTAGCGAAGGTCAAACTCGAAATTTCTGAACAAATTTTCACTATATTGCTTGTAAATACATATAAACAATTTTTGAGCAACTAAAATTTTATGTTGTGTTTTTTATTTAGTAACATCATCAATCGCACGCTATGCGCGTGTGTAGTTTTTCGATTTGGGGGAAAAAAATTTGTACTAGAAAATTAAACCTTTCAAAAAACTATTTATTTTTTAGGATTATTTGTTTATTTGTTTTAAAGGATATATAAATATAACTTTCCTAACATTCTTTTAAAAATTAAAAAAAAATCGAAAATCTTATGTCAAATCAAAACCAGTTGAATTCATCCAAAACAGACACAGTTTAAACAAACCAGTTGAATCCTCTTCCAAAAAGGTTCATTCGCAACCAGTTGTATTTTTAAACAAAATGATTAAATATTTTCAAAAAGAGACGATTTTTTATAAAACAGTTAATTTCTTTAACACAAAAATGTAAATTTTTATCAACAAAAATTTAATTTTCAACCAAATACATGAATGTTCTATAAAGAAGATTAATTTTTTAAAACGAAAAGAAATTTTCAACTAAAATGCTGAATCTTTCACCAAAAAGATGAATTTTTAACCAAGAATATTATTTTTCTACCAAAAAGACGAATTTTCGACAAAATAGTTACATTTTTAAACAAGCAGTTGAATTTGCAATCAAAAAAGAGGATTTCTAAATAAAAAATACAATAGCAAACTGTTCAATTAAAATTAATTAACTTTCTACCAAAAAATACGAATTTTGAATTAAAATTATGAATTCTCAAACCAAAAAATGACTTTTTAGCGAAGTACTTCCACGTTTACCAAGTAGCAGAATTTCCTAAAAAAAAAAAATAAATTCTCAACAAAAAATGTGATAGTTAATATTTCAATCCAAACAGATTTTGATTCTATATCAAAAACAGTTAAATTCATCCAGAAAAAAACCAACATATTTTTAATAAAACTGTTGAATTTTCAATCAAAAAAGATTTTTCGAGTTAAGAAAGACAAAATTTTTAGGCAAATTATAATTTGGGGGGTAAAATAATTTTTACGCACTGTCTATGGTTACGTAATTTTCCACAACTCTAACCCCTTTTCCAGCTGGTTCGGAGCTAATGTTACGGAAAATTCCGTAACTATACAAAATAAAAATTTCGAATAAATATTCATTTTGTAAGTTTAGTTGTTTATTCGCTATAAGTTTATATAAATATAATTTTTCTAGGTTTCTCGAGAAAATTTAAACAGATTTTTGAGGATTTCAGATATATCCAAAAATTAACTAGAAAATTTCTAAAACTTTTTTTTATTATACGGGATTTTACAAAATTGTAAGAAAAGTCTGAGCCAGTTTAAAAAATATTGACGACTTCTTGAACCCTGGTCAAAATTTTTAAATATTTTATACATTTTCGAAAATATTTTGAAGCTTCAAAATATTTTTAGTCTCTGCAAAAATTATAAAATTCCTAAATATATTTTTAATTGGTTCGAATTATTTCGAAAATTGTCTCAAAATCTTTCGCTTTCGTTTTGTCAATTTTCGAAATATTTTGTGATGTTTTTAAATCTTTTTAAATCATGTTCATCTAGATTTATGAACAGAGTCACAGCGTTACTCAGAGACTAAAATAGTATATAATTTCCATACGTTGACCGACTCGTGCGCTCTTTTGTTTACTACTATAACGTTTATATTTAGTTCACTTTATATTTAGTTTCTTTTTCATATGTAATAAAGGGCGTTGTCCGTTGAATGTTTAAATAAATAAAATAAATAAATGAACATTTTGTTTCGAAATCTGCAAAAATTTACATTTTGTTAAAAGTTCGTTGAAATCTTTTCAAATTAAAATTTTTTTATTCTTTTAAAAACTTCCAGATTCTTTTTTGAAATACTTATTTTGAAGTTTTTAAAACTTGAAATTAATCTTTTAAAATAAAACCTAAACCATTAAAAATTTGTTCAGAAATCTTATTGTTGATACCGATAATTGTTTTGCTGCAAAATGTTAATAAAATAATTATTTGCCAATGTTCAAAAAA
>CAKNWW010279649.1:0-12211 GCA_932074435.1 Andricus kollari
ATGGGATCTTTAGGTAACGCCTGGAGACTAGAACGAGCTGCAATTATTTTTCAATTACCCCCGATACCATCGCACGGACTTTTTCCATGTTACATAGAAAAAGTATGAAGCTCTTCAATAAATAACTAAAATTGTTATTCTTTAAATAGTTCATAACAACAATAATATTTTCTTTGATGTATAATTTTCAAGGGATTAAACGGGCTTTCTTTTACAAACATTTTTGGAAAAACACAAAAATAAGTTTAAAATGAAAAAGCGTTTCCAAAACCCTCATAGAAAAGTTGAATTGGATAACTTCTGTAGAAGTCATGGTTAATTAAGTATCCGCATGCGTGGTAAATTAACGTGGCACACGTGAGAAATTTTGCCCCATATTTATAATTTCGGAATAAATTTTTACAGAGCCGACTCTGTTGCTAAGAAGCCAATTTTTGCATATTAGTGTTTCAAATTTGGTAATATAAGTAATTTTGAAATTTTTATTTCGTCACTTAATAAATTCAGAATTTCTCATTAAATTTTTCACGGTATTTCGGAAAACTACAGGGACTGCTCAATCACAATAAATAAAAATTTAAAATGAAAGCAATCTACAGATTACATATAGTTTATAAGATTTCTGGGATTATTATTTAGGATTCTCGGGATTTCAAGGATCCATGGATGATAAAAAATTTTACGAAATAATTTTAGAAATTACAAAAATTTCAAGAATTTTATAAGATTACAATTAAATTCACGGAATAGGAGGGAATCTTACAGAATTAACAATAGTATTAAGAATTTCGAGGGATCTCAAGTCTACAGAAATTGTATGGTCTTTCAACAAAAGTTCAACATATCGCTGACTATAATATTGGCAAATCTAATTCAGCAGGAACTCCTGATAAATTGTCAATTGGACTTGTAAATATTTATAATAATATTATCTTCACCCAGCAGACAATTATTTATTGTCCAGTAAACTTCAAATACATTTTGAATGCAAACTTCTCCATATGACTGAAAAAGCTGATGGCACACTATCAATTCAGGATAGGTACAATGAGTGACAGACAATGTAAAATCGCTTTTCATATGTGAAAAATAAAAAAACCTTTTTTACTATTAAGTAACCATTTTTTTAATTATCAAAGAAGAAAATTCTGATAAATAATATTTAGAATATTATATATTGATTACATTCTTTAGTTGTCCTTTCTTACTTAGAAATTAAATCTTATTGAAAAATAAATCACAATCGAAATATAAATAAGTTTCTTCATCAAAAAAATGTGTATTTTATTCTCGTATAAATACTCAGTTGCACGTCCAGGTTTAAATTACAACAATAATGTAAAAAGACTATGTTCCAAAGTTGATCTGAATTTTCGTATCACTAAAGTAATGAATAGTATGCTATTAATTTTTAGTATAAACTATATATTAAATTAATTAGTTTTTATTATAGTTATCGCACTGTAATTACAATTATTATGTTAAAATTATTTATCTCAAACTAACTGGAGCTGTGTTACTATAACGAATGTCTCCGCATCCAAAGAATGTCCTTGCATCGTTAAATCTTGATTGAAATGCAAGCTTCGTCGAGTCTCCACAGTCTTTTAGTGTTTTTAGTTGACAATTTTGAGTTTCATAGATCGCACTGTGGAAAAATGAAAAAATTAAGCCATAGGAAGGTATATCTTCCATGGTGTCCTATATATAGAGGCTTAATTTTGTATTTTTTTATTTTGTTTAAAACAAAAAAATGTAGACGTATCCGAGTAACAAGGTTATCTCTCGAGTCATCAATTTTTATCAGAAAAATAATTACCTGCAATCTTCTGGTGTATAAATAAATGGAAGGGGTAAGATGTCCAAGACGTTTCGAGATGGGCTTCGAGTGTCACACATAGCTATCTTAAGCAAAATTCTCAGATCTTGAAAACACTCTTTGTCAGTGGAAAGTATTCGTACACCTAATTTTAAAGAAAAATTGGTCTATTTTATGATATTTGAACATTTCAATGCGCAAGAGTAGAATAAAGGGACAACAAGCAAAATAAAGAAAGATGTAGGAAGTAGGTGAAGAAAAAAAGGAAAGACTGGAAGAGGGAATATGTAAGAAGCGGATAAAGCATATTCTTAAGGAGGCAAAAAATGAGGAAGAAAAAAAGAAAGAGACAACAATTATGAAAAGAAGGATGGAGTGAAATAAGGAAAAGGAAAAGACGATAATAGCTTAGGAAATTTGTGATAAAATGCAATGGAAGAAGAAAATGAGACGGAGATGCTATAAAAAGAAGATAATCAAAGACAATGAAGAAGAGGATCAAACTGCGAAATAAAAAAGACACCGCCAGAAAAAAAAAAAGAAAAAATGGAATAAGATAAAGAAGAAAGAGAATAAAGAAGAAGATGAGGGAAAAGAGGAAGCAATGGAAAACAAGGGCACCAATGGAGCAGTAAGAATAGAGCATGCACGGTATAGAAAGGAAGTAGAAATGTATGAAAAACTATTGAGAATACAAATTAAAAAAAAAAGTTAATAAAAAATGAATGCGAAAGGGAAGAACAACAATAGCGAGACAAAAAAGAGAGATATAGTAAAAAAAGTAGAATAGGATGAAACAGTAAGAAATTTGGTAAGCGCTACAATGAAAGAAAAAAATGAAACAGAAGTATCAGAAGAAAAAGATCATGGAAGAGCATGAATAAGAGAGTCGAAATAGAAGGACGGAACTGAGAGGAAAGAAGAAGAATTGAAAGAGAAAGGTAAAGGAGAATGAAACACAAAAATTAAAAGGAGAAGTATAAAAAAAAGGAATGCAATAGGAGGAAGAACAAGAATGGCGACAATATGAAGTGTGCAGACAAATTTAAGAAATACAGGAAAGGAAGAAGAAAAGAGAACGTTGAAGAAAGACAGAAAATGAAGAGAGTCTCGAAAAGAAGAAAGAAAACAAAGACAAGAAAAAAGAAGAAAGGAAGTGAAAGTAGAAGAAAGAAATCAACGAAGATGAATAAGGAGAAAAAAATGCGAAACCAATTAATTTTCTCACCATTTTTCACAGCAGCGCAAATTTCCTCTAAACTCTGTCTCAAAACTTCAGCCTTCTTTTCCTCACTAAACCGATCATTTTCATCCATGCAGAGGTCCACCGTTTCATAAATCTTCTCCAAAGCATTTTTTAGATCAACGTTGCTCAAGCAGGTATCCTGAATCAAAGACTCTTGTTGTTCAGAATCAGTGATGCACATCATCCTGGTCTTCAGGAAAATTCCTAGATTTTCTTTCATTAAGATAATTAAATTGGTTGCATGAGTTTTCTTTATGTTCTCCAATGTCATATTTGCATTTAGTAGACACTTTTCCTGCAACTCTCCTTTGGTAATATTAAATCTTACTATCTCCTCCTTTTGGATCACAGGACTTCGTTTTATTGTAATTTTTTCTGGGATCACAGAGATGTTGTGGCATCCATAAAAGGTGTGGAATGTTATTGAATCTGCAGCTTCTACGGCACTTTTCGTGGCGTCTTTGCAATTTTTCATTGCTTCGAGTCTGCACTCGGAGTATTTTTGATAATCACTGGAAAAAGGATAGAAGTGAAAAATGTTACTACTAACTAACTAGCTAATAAAAGGCCAAAATAACTGATAAGATAATTATTTACTAATTAGCCAACCCAATAACTGAGGTTTAAAAATTAATTTATTGACTAATTCATTATCTAGTTAAATACTATCACAGCTATTAAAATATTAATAGAAACAGCTGAGTACAAACTTAACTAGCTAAGGAATTAGCTAACTGAGTATATATCAAGGAAACCAATTACATAAATGGCTAACTAGTGACTGAATGAGAAGACGTATTTTTTACTGATCATGAGAACATATATAACTAATTAACAAAGATTGTAACTCCATAATTTTAAGTAAGCAGCTAAATAACTGAATCAGTAGCTTAATAGCTTAATAATTAGCTAAGCAGCTACCAAAATGTCTATGAAGCTTCTTAAGTAGGTATATAGTTAATGAAGAAGATAAATGGCTCATTAGCTAAACTTATCATCTATAGCTCAACTAAATAACAAATCAGCTAACATTATTTATAATTAATCACTGGATTACGTAACCAACGAACATTTTCTTTTTTCTTCTATTTATACATTCTCATAAGGAGAAGATAAAAGCTGCTAACTTGATAATAACTAATGAACCATTGAATAATTAACTAAATTTCGATCTAACTTACTGTAAACATTAAAAAAATTGTACAATAATTATTTTACGTTCAAAAACTAACTTGCATTCTTTGATACTGTAGATGAAGGGCAAAGGAATAAACTGATCAGTATTATACTTCTCCTTGCACGTATCAATAGCAGCGTTAGTGACTAGATTCAGACAACCTTCATCTGACGAGTAGGCATTACCTAAACAGAAAACAACTTCACGAATCTGAAATTTAACAATGAATATCTGTCTACAATTCAAAAATATATGTTTTACTGTGTGTGTACTGTGCACAGAAAAGCTCCATCAACCTCGACGCCAAGGCCAGAAGTTTGTCGTCCTTCAAATGATCCTTTTCGTCCATACAAAGCTGTGAAGATTCAACAAATTTTCTCAACATCTCCTTTAAGGTCGTGTCTTTGTTGCAGCGTTCTTGAACCAATTTATAGACATCTTCAGTGGAACTTGCTTCCTTTTTCCAAGTCATGAATCTCTCAGTCAAATTTAATGTAAATGCTATATTTTTGGCCCTTATATTCTCATACAATTTCGCCCCTTTTGCATCACACATTTGCTTCAGTTCACTTCGTTTCATATTCATTCTCTCTAGGGTATTTTGCCGAACGGGCGGCATACTCCGAGATGTTGCTGTCCCGAGGAGACCTACGATAAAATTAATTTTTAATTCTAGCAATTTAATTTTTTTCAAATTTGAATTTTAACAGATGGACAAACAAGAAGTTAGAACTAGAGGGTTGTAATTAAAATTGATGAAGTTTCAATCAATAGGATGAATTAAACACTTGTCTTAAAATCTGAATATAATAACAAAAAATGCTGTTTATGAAGATTTTCTGCCCTCAAAAGAATAGTACGTTTTTATAGGCACTGAAAACACTCACAAAGTAAAAACACCGAAATAGCAATTTTTAATAAATTCTCCATTGCTACGTATCAAATTTTAATAGAAAAATGCACTAAGTTTTAATATTTTCACTCTCAAATAGAGGTGCTGTCGACTGCTGTAGTTTAAACTAAATGACGATTTAGAGGAGCTCTTTTATACACCAATATGCCTGATTCACAAATTATGGCAATTTTCTTATTGTGACATAATTAAGGTCACTAAAATTACGGGAGTATTTCCAACCGTAACTCAGACGACGCTATAAATTTATATAAAAGTGACAACTTTCAAATAATCATATAAAAAAGGCTGGTGGATTTTTCGGAAAATGTTCTTATTGCTAGGAGACATTATCTGCTCGTATAAAGCAAGAATACATTTGTATTCCAGTGTTTAATTTTATTCATAATTTATTTTATATTTAAAAGTCAAGTCCAAAAAATTTTGAGACTTATTTTTGAATCGGCACAAAATTTATGTAATCAATATGGAGGTCAAACGATTTAGTTGATGTACTCACAGTTGATTAGTATGCATAGAAATATGAAGTTTTTACCCATTTTTGGGGAAAATTATTACACGTTTCAAGAAAACTATCTCTTGATCTGTCCGCTTTGAATGAGAAGAACGGGTGCACTGCATGCGCTGACCACTGATGCACGTAAATCGGTAATATGAAGCCCATTATGTTATCAGTCGAGAAAGAAACATGAACTCTGAGTGATTCAGATTGTCACGTTCCCGGTCTCCACAATCAACCTCGGATTCACGCTAAATAACAATTCTATAAAATAATCATTTCTTTTAGATGTAGGATTTTAGATGCTACAAAAACACATTAAACACTGATGATTTATGCAAAACTTTAAATTTTCCTCCGAATGCAGTATTCTTTTGAGCCAAAAAAGTGCTGGTAATAAGGTTAAAAAATTTAAAAATAGTACATTTTGTATAGAATTCCATTTTTTGTAATAGTCTGCACGGGGATATTCCGATACATATCATAAGTCATAGGCGCATTTTTGTAATCCAATCAAGTGATCTGATAAGAGTAGTATGTCTAATTGGACATATTGGGCAAAACTTGATTTTTTGTCCACCATCCACGGGCTGGATTACAGCCAAGCGCATGAGAGGGGTACTAAAGCTAAAGGTGGGATCCGAACCACCAGAATCTTAGTAAAAGTACATAGGAAAAATTCCAGATGTACCGGCTCAGTGATCGAGCGGTATATACCATTAATCCAAGTCCCTTTTGGGGTAAGCGTAACTTGTTCGGTTCTAGCCTCGTTGTACTGCCAGGGATAAAGAATTTTACATGATAAGGGTAAGTAAGCGATGTGTAGGGAAAATAATATATTTAAGATGAATTTAGAAATCACGTGCTGCTTATTGACACCTCTCCAACACGGGTTGCCGATCAATTTCCGTAATAATCACGGTACACACATAAACATTCAGCCTGAATAATAAGCTAATAAGAGGATCCATACTCTTTAACCCAACCATATCCTCGGTCTACTTCAGGGTGCCCTACAATTCACTTTATCTAAATACATTTGCTTCGTCAAACGTTTTCCAACCATTTTTTCAATATGAACAAACCATGTCAACAAATTTCTTACACTCTTATCAATCACTGTTTCTTCTACACTATATTCATTGAGAGCCCACTCATTACTGACTTTGTCCATTAGCATTTTACTGCATATATATTTCGTAAGAATTGCATACCAACCTAGTTCACTTTACTCCTATCCTTTTATTGGTACGGTCAAGTTTAGGTTCTTCCATAAAAACCTTATTAAATGCCTAATATCAAATCAGTCACTCAGTTGACAATTTTCCCCTTCCTCTCACTTAACTACCATCCACGTTGTAATAGTGAGGAGATCCAACGCTTTCGTCACTCAGTTAGTTCTCTTTATTATTATTTCGTTCCATCATATATTTCTTGTATGGCTTTCAAAAGACAACTATCAACTCCATGCTCTTTCTGGCTTTCTGAAAGTTTAAAGCCCTTCATCAGAACGGGCCTCGCGGATCCCAATTTTACGGCTGAATAGTAGAATATTTTTGTCTAATATTTTGAAAACGTAATCTAAATAGTATCCTTTTTTCCTGACCAGAGCTGGTTGTTAGTTAAACTGTTTCTATTTTGTTTAATAATCGAAAACAAATGTACATTAGCAGTGGCACTCAGTATGAGCTGTCTCTTGGTTCCGCTGCGTATCTAAATGGAGGCATAATTTCTGCGGTCCATTACATTTTGCATTAGACGTGAACAATGGTGAAAATAGAATGTATCTTATTTACATTCTCATCCTAATGAGAAGGTATTAGTTTTATGTAAGATTTGACTTAGTTGGTTTCCATCAAATCTCCACGTTTTGAGACCCCCTAAGTCAGAAAAAACAATTTTTACGACAGTGTCTGTCTGTGCGTCTGTCTGTGTCCTGTATTCAGGATAACTTTCGAAAGTCTGATCAGATTGGATTGGAAATAAAACAAGTTGTGTCTATGCATGTCTTATTCGACAAAATTTTATTTTGCGTTTGAGAGCTTTGAGGATAGTAAACTAGTACAATCAGGTTTGATTGGATAATTAAAATCTTGTCCATGTGATAATGATTTTAAAATAAAATGTACGATAAGCTATGCAATTAAAATTCTCTCAATACCTCAAAAACCTTCGAAAATCCCATGAAATCTATTAAAATTCCTCTATAATCCTTTGGAATATTAGAAAAATATATTTTTTTAAACATATCAAATTAATATGAATTTTCAAAAAATTTCAAGGTATTTCAAAAGATTCCAAGGAATTTTCAAAAGCCTAAAAAAATTTCAAGGGATTTCATAACACTGGAAATATTTTAGGGAATTTAAAAAAACTTCCAGAAATATCAAGAAATATGATCATATTTCATGTAAATTCACGGGAGCCGATAATATTTTAATACAATTTCAAAGAATTAATTCACAATAATTTAGGAATTTCAGAGACTTGAAAATATCTTCAAATGTTTTCAGGTATTTTCAAATATTTAAAGAACTGAAAAGATTTTCAGGTCTTTTTTAAAAATATAAATGAAGAAAACGTTTTTGCACAATTTTGGAAATTACTATAACCCCAAAATCATTAGAAATTTTCTAAGTTTATCAGCAGAGTAAATCCCAGATATATTATTTATCTAAAGTTGGATAAATTCGCTGCAAACAATTGACAATTACAATAATCCGACGGCAGATAATTTTTATCACGAGTTCGATAAAAATTATCCGTCGTCGGACAATTGTAGTTGTCAATTGTTTGCAACGTTTTTATCCAACCTCAGATAAATAATATCCCTGGGATTTACTGTGGGGCTTTGCACATTTCTAAATACATATTTAGATTTAGCAGTATACATTTCTAGATTTGACGACGGACTAAGAAATAAGTAAAAGTATCTAAAACCTTTTAATGGAGGACTTCACTCTTCTAAATTGTTATTAAAAATATAAAATTAAGTGAATTTATATAAGAAATTCAGAAAATTCTTCAACCTCGTTCTATGTTACATTTTATTAACTTTTATTATAATCGCTATTAATTTGTAAAATATTTAGGTTATTTTAGATCCTGTTAAGCTTTCAAAAAATCTAAAGAAATGCATAAATACTATTAACTAATAGGAGATATTTTCGAGTAATTACAAAAAAAATTATATGATTATAATATATATTATTATTATTTAGTAATTTGGGCGTCTCGGGTAGAAATTGTTATGTCACGAGAATCAGATTCAAAATATTATTTAAATTGGAAATGGGAAACCCCTCAAAAATTAAATGACACTAACAAATACCCTATTTTATCTTTCCTATCTTCCTCGTTTTGTTCAGGAACTGAACAAATAAGTGATTCGAAAGGTCCATTAACACATTTGCGACAAAATCATCATTGCTATTGTAAATAATGAAGAATATAATTAACGACTTGCTGAAAATTTCAGATTATTATACATAAAGGTCAATAGTCTCAAAATTCGAATAAATGAATAACATTTAGAATTCAATCACGAACGAGAAATAAAAAAAATAGAATAAATAATACTTTACAAAACGCTTTGACGAAATTTTCGTCTGATGAGAAGAACATGATGGTGGCATCTTTTAGAAATATTAGAGATTATGTGATGAAAGTCAAGAAGAATCCGACAATTAGCAAAAAGTCACTAAATGTAAGGATAGTCTAATTTCAGACCAGCGACACGACTGTTTGTGGCATCCTTTGACATCCACTATTTCTATCCACGGATTTACGTCTCTTAGCATATTCACTTCTACCATTTAATTTCGTAGGATGGTCAGATTACTAATTTATCTAATCATAATTGTGACGTAATAAACTTTTTTATATTACAAAATCGAAACTCACTTTTTACATTTATTGCATACCTAAGCGAATCCTTCTGGGTACGAGAAACGTGGGGTAAAAATAAATTAGGATTCTCAGTTGAGTCCAAATTACTTTTTTGTATGAGATGTAATGAACGAATGACCATACGCACGCTCTGTGAATTATCGTCTTACATGTGTCACGTACTACGTCGTCACCATATATGTATAATCAATTGTGAACCATTTCAATTCAAAGGCATTGAGAATGAAACTATGCAACATAGAAGCGGCTCCATCAAAAGGTAATATGAAACGGCTACAAATTGTGTTGATATACATGGTGGCATCTGCAAGATATTGATTAGTGGGATGAAGGTAACCATTGGACACACTCACACACCTACATCGCATCAAGGAGAAGAAGCAACCATTAGATCAACGAACTCTGCGGTCGTTAAACTTTAACTAACTTTTGGGGTCAATGAACTTTTCGGTCAATGAACCCTTGGGTCAACAAACTTTTGGGACGATGAACTCGTTACACGTGGAAGAGGGTGGAAATAACTGCACCCACTCAAAGTATTATCGATTACACGTTGACCTCTTCCGTGAAGCAGAAACTTCTAGAAGAACACCTGGAGAAGGGTGGTACCAATGTCCGCCCACCCGAGTATTAAAGGAGGTATCTTGCACCCTGTAGTCAGTCTTGTGGCTCAGCAACCATCAGTGCGGAAGCGCTGCTGCTACTCGTCGTGAATCTAAATCCGAACTCTGGACCTTCTCGCCAAGGGACCGTCAACCTTCAGTATTAGGCTTGGTGGCTAGTTCGTAGTGCGGAAGCGCTGCTGCTACACATCGTGAATCTAAATCCGAACTCCGGACCTTGGTTCCCATAGGCCCGTGAACCTTCAATCCTAGTCTCAAGTTCAAGTCCATCCAGACTCGTTTTTGATCCCAATCTCAAGTTCAACCAGTCTTAGTCTTGTTCCAGTTCTTCAGTCTATAGTGCAGGAGCACTGCTGGTACAATCTATAATCAAGGTCCTGCAGTCTTCAATCTTTCATCCGGAAGTCCCATCTGCTGTCTACTGAAACCGAATTCCAGACCCTCTTGTTCAAGTACCAGGTTTCAACGAATTCTTCAAGTCCTGAGTTCACCCCCTTCGATTTCGTTCCTGAAGTGCAGATTTGATTCGAAATTCCATTCAAAGGCATTTTCCAGTTCTGTTCTATCGCAGTTCAACCCAAGTTCTAAAGTGAAGTGTCGCTCTGTGTAAATTGGATTACCAACACTCAGTGAACTATTTGGATTAATCATCAATGTTATCACAATGGAAGCACAGAATCATGAATCTACCAAATCTACCATCTCTCTCCCTCTCTCTCTCTCTCTCTCTCGTCTCAACGTACTGACTTTAACCAATTTGTTATCACCCTTCCATCTTCTTTATGAGTATTATTGCACAATCCCCAGAGCCGTTTCTCCTTTAACTCCTTATAAGTCATTCCCTATTAGCTATATTGATCTTTCAATAAATGTCTATTACTTATTTCTATTTCGGATCCCTCACACATTCATTTGTACCTGAACCTGTTCCCTTAGCCCAGAACCTTCCGTTCTGTAGATAAATTAGGATCTACCCCTGACCACTGTGTTTGTACTACTAATTACCATCCTAGGATTTAACACATGCACATTTGCGGGGAAGAATCATACTCATCATACTCTACGATTATTAGCCGTTTATAAAGTCTCGTTTCAAACGCCATTTTCTAACGATATTTCATAAGCGCTAAATTTCAAATAAATTAAAAATTAATTTAATCCCCACATGATCAGAGTCGGTTCACACAGCTGAGCCAGGTTCTACCACCTTGAACATAAACACCCAAAAACACGTGGAGGAAAACTTTCTAGAGAAATGTTAGATGAATGAATTCTCTAGGTCTTGGATAGTTGATCCATGATTGAGTTGTATACTGTCTAGTTGATCCTTGACTGAGTTGTATACTGGATAGTTGATCCTTGATTCAATATTGTATACTGGAGAGTTGATCCTTGATGGAGATTCGAACTGGATACGCTCTTACGGGGCGATATTTGTTTACTTACATAGTTAAACGTGCGCGTCGAGACGTGGTATCAGAAATCCGTGTTGGTCGGATTACTTACCAAACGCTTCTCGCTGGAGGTAATCTAGACATAAGTGTGCCATCATTCTATTCTCGAATTATTTAAGTAAACAATTAGTCACGGGAGGTGACATAAGTGAGTAAATTATCTTTAAAAATTACCTTCTTTTTTGCTTGAAGGACCTAGAAAGTACAACTAGTAATAGTTCCAAAATTTACTGCTGTAATATAGAATTTTAAGTGGATTTTCAAATAAAACCACCTTTCTGGCTGAATACAACAACTATCAGGTTGAAAATTCCATCGAAAATTAAAGTATTTGGTAGAAAATTCATGTATTTTGTTAAAAAATAATTCTTTTATGTAGAAAATTAGTCATTTTGGTACCAATTTAATTTTTGTTTGTTTGAAAATTAGTACTTTTTATTGAAAATAAATTTTTTTTTGTCAAACATTCCTTTGTTTGGTTGATAATTTAACTATTTCATTGCAAATTTATTTTATTTGTTTAAAAACTTACATATTCAACTGAAAATTAAAATATTCCATTTTTGGTTGA
>CAKNWW010279651.1:0-13570 GCA_932074435.1 Andricus kollari
ATTGCACTTTTGTTTATTGAGATATCAAATCTTATAGCGGGCCTCTGACAGAAAATAATTTATATTGTAAAAAACATATTTTTTATCAACATAAAGTAAGTGGTTCTCGATCAAACCATCTTTGCGTGAAGGCTTTGTGAAAATGACGTTTTGTTTATGCAAAACTACTCTTAGACTAACGCGAAAATTGCATTTTCGTTTATTTAATATTATGCATCATGACAATTTTGAAGGCCTCCCTTAGAAAATAAATTATATTGCGAACTACATTTATTTTTATCAACATAAATTACGTGATTCTCAATCGAATCATCTCTGCGTGAAGGCTTTGTGAAAGAGACGTTTCGTTTATGCAAAACTACTCTTAGAATAACTCAAAAATTGCATTTTTGTTTATCAAATATTAAATATAATGATAATTCTCATGGCGGGCCTCTCTTAGAAAATAAATTATATTGAAAACTACATATTTTTTATCAACATAAAGCATGTGATTCTCGATCGAATCATCAGAATGCAGAAAATGATCCATGCTTAGGTTGAAAATTAAACTTCTTTGTTGAAAGATAAGCTTATTTAAAAAAAATTCATTTCGCTGGTTAAAGGTTTATAAATTTAGTTGAAAATTCATCTCTTCGGTTAAATTAATCTTTTTTGTTAACAATTAAACTATTTGGTTAGAAATTTATGTATTTTGTTGAAGAGTCATCTTTTTTGGTAGAAATGTTATCTTTTTTGGTTAAAAATGCAACTGTTTGGTAGAGAATTAATCTTCTTTGGTTAAGGATGCAACTATTTTGTTTTGAATTCGCTTTTTTTTCATTCAATTCTACAGTTTTTGATTTAAAATGAAAATTGTTTTTCGTTGAAATATCAACTATCACATTTTTCGTTGAGAATTCATCTTTTTTGGTGACAAAAATAGGATGTTTTTACATTTTTCGAAAAAAATAATATGGAACTTTTGATGCATAAATATTAAAATTCTGAAAACATTGTTGTAAACTGCGCGATATTTAAACAACTATCAAGGAAACTTTCAAAAATGTGGCTTTTTTCAAGAATTGTAAAAGCTGGCATTTTTCATACTTTTTAAAATTGTGTTATTCTTTCATTTCAGAACTTTAATTTTTGTTCATCCCTTGACAGATCCGTTTAGACTCGCCCGTGTGACAAATGCAGTTAAACGAACGGACTGTCCGGACTTTCAGGCTCGGCCATAATTCTATCACGAAATATACCAATTTTAACGAAAAAATGTGAAAACCCTATCTTTTTTATAATTTTGTTGGCAGTAATTTTTTTTAGAATAATAGTATTTATGCATCACTAGTTTATTCCTACTGATACAATGGCCTTATTACCAATTTTGATGAAATTTCGTTAGAAAGGACAAAAGGAGGGTTCGAAGAATCTCCACGATTCGTCACGCCCCAAATTGTATCAGTTGCCATTTTGTAATTTTACAATATTTTGTTATACAAAAAAAGGCTTTTAATTTTAAATTTTACACATGACCGCTTTTTTTAGTTTTTCAAAAGCTACCATTCCCTAGGTGCGATTTAAATTTCATTAAAATTGGAAAAAGTCATCTCAATTAGAAGTTTTTACTCAATTTCCTACATATAAAATAATTGGTAAAAATCAAGGCTTTTGCAAGACCTCTAATTATTATCAGATTGGGCTAAAAATTGCAGGAAATCTTCTTCTCATGTGCCCTTACAAAACTAAGGGATGGGATTCCAACATTTCAAATATTTAAAAATAAGGATAACCCTACTAAACAGTACAAATTCAACAAATTGAGGAAAACAACATTCGGCGACACGAATGTTATCCATTGTCATGAAACACTAAGAAAATAAAAAGCAATCGCGGTTTGTCGCGTATGAGCAGCTCTAGAAAGTTGACACTTTTTTGGATCTAGAGACAGGTTGCGTACTGATGTGAGTGTCGTTTATAGCTAGAGGCTATCTACTAGGCAATCGACTGCCGTGAATTTTACTGATTTCCATCGATTACCAATGAGTGTAAGGTAGACAGAAATAGAAAACAATTGAAAATTAAGAGAGATAGACTGAGACCTGCGACTGTGATTTCCTGAGTAGATATCTCCTTGGTTGATAGAAAAACAGTTCGATTGCAACACATGTGCCGCGTGTGTTTAGTAAAGAAATATTGTATAGATGAAAAAAATGTTGACATGGTCAATTGGACAACCTCAAAAACATTCTGCATTTTTTGAGAAGGTCGGTCGGCAATTTCTTCTGAGAGTCGCATTCCAAAGTGTGCAAGAATAAATCCCAAGAAAGGAACATAGCTACAGTCAATAAGAAAAGAAATTGAATTACAAATAAATTTTAAGATGATTATTATACTTATTTATAAATAAATGGAAAATTTTATGTTCAAAAATAAAATAAACTAGCTTCCTGTTGCACACGAAAATGCGTGCATACAAGCACATAGAACTTCAGCGAATAACTAAACTCTTTTCATTCATCAAGCCAGTAAAAATATTTATCTAGAATTTTTAATGATCAAGATACTTAAAATTGGAAAAGGGTAACAGGGAAAATGTAGAGCCACTGTATGTCGGATGTCAATTAGAGTACATCCTTTTTTTGTTTTAAACTGAAAAATATTTTTAACTATATAACACTTCACTCTTAGAAACATTCTTTTCATGTAAAATCTCATTCTTCTACATACAAACTTTTCTCTTAAATATAAAAATAATTTTTGGTCCTACTTATAAAACTAAGCAAGAGAATTATTAAAGGAAAAGGTGAGATTTATCAGAGATATTTTGGTTTGGGTGATAATAGGGAGAACTCCAAGAAAATAAGACTAAAAGTAAAAACTTCTTGCTTCATAGTTGGAAAAATAATAAATTTTCGCGTTTTTAACAACTGTTAACACGAAGAATTACACAAATACCGTCAATTAAATTTTTTAATGCACAGTTACATGCCAAGACCTTCAATTTCAGCCGCCTTCGAAGACAATATAACTAAAAGAAAAGATTCCAGCATAGTGGTTTGAAAAAATAAATGTTTTCATTTTTCAATCTTTGAATGAAACAAACAGTGTGACATAGCAAATTTTATTTTTCAATTCGCATCTAAATGTCAACACCTTCAATTTGAGCAATCCCCGAAAAAACCAGGACTAATAGAAAAGATTCCGGCATATAGTGACCTGAGAAATGATTTTTTCATTATCCTTATTTTTCAACCTCTGATAACAGAAAATGTTATTTTTATAGAATGGCTACATGAGAAGACCTTCATTTCCATCTTCAAAGACTATCATACTAAAAGAAAAGATTCCAGCATAGTGATACTGATAACAAATTAATATTAAATATTAGAATTTTTTATGCGCGTCTACATGTCAAGATTTCAATATGAGCTCCCTCGAAAAATCAGACAAATAGTCGTTTGTAAAATAAAATTTTCTTATTGTTCTTATTTTTCAACTTTTGCACATTCACGCGACAAGACCATCAATTTCAGCCATTTCCGAAGAAAATTGAACTGAAAAGAAAAATTCCAATATGGTTATCTAAAAAACTAAATTACCTCATTTTTCTAATTTTTAGCGAATGATAACATATAAACATGATTGTAACATAACAAATTAAATTTTTTAATGAACATCTACATGCCAATACCTTCAATTTCTGCCATCTTAGAAGACAATTGAACTAAAATAAAAGATTCCAGCATAGTAGTTTAAAATAAAGAAATTTCCTTATTTTTCTAGTGAAATTGCCTGGTAATGCCTCAAAGAGTCTAAAAGAAACCGGAAAAAGTTTATTATTTCTTTAGTTCCTAAAATGTTATCATTTTTTTAAGTGTTTACTCACTGAAACCAAAAAAACATCACTATAAGATAGCACATTTTATTTTTTAATGAACTTCTACATGCCAATATATTTCAGACATCTTCAAAGACAATCGAGCTAAAACAAAATATTCCAGCATAGTGATCTAGAAGAACGAAATTTCTAAATTTTTCTAATCCTTTACCTACTAAAAAAAGAAAAGCAGTTTCATGACATAGCAAATTTGATTTTTTAATGCACACCTACATGCCAGGACCTTCAGTTTAAGCCGTCTTCGAAGAAAATTGGATAATTTTTAGTATATTATGCACCTTGTACAAAAAAGTGCTTTCGCTATTAACATATATGATCATGATAATGATTTCACCATGTAATTATAATAAATGATTATTCAGGGTTTTATAGACCTTTCTTGCGGGTCTTACGGTTTAGGACCTTGTTTTTCGCCTTATATTTTTTTAAACAATGGTTTTGGACTTGTGATTTGGGAATTAGTCAATATTTTAGATTTTTGAAGGATTTTAGAGATGCAGTCCCCAGCAAAAATCAAAGGTATGGGAGTGATCAATCATTGACTTTTCAAATTATAAAAAATGTATAGTATACAATCTCATACATCATGTATATTAAAATAGTATACATAAAATATAGCTGAAGTATGGCTGAAGTATAACCGAAGTATAGCTGATGTATAGCTGAAGTATGGGATATACTTCATTACTTCATCTATACTTGAGTATACCTGAGGTATAGATTATACTTCATTCATACTTAAATATGGAAAAAGTATCAGACATAGAATTGCACTCATTTATTCTTCAAGATATGCTAGCAACGGAATAAAATATAATGTATCATAAATGATGAAACAAATGTTTTGAATATTGTTTGTGAGGATATAGAATAGACAACTTATATGATTCTTGTATCATATATAGTGGTAAGAGATCCAGAATCTTTGATTCCTAAACATAATATTCAGAGCATAAAATGATTTAATCAAATTGTTGCTCAGGCGAAATGTTTAATATTAAATTTCGCACAATATAAAGTTAAATAATTTATTATACAGTTACCATTTGACTGTTTTGCATTTCAGTTATTTTAGGAGTTGCAAACAATATTCTTTGACATTGTGAAAATCATGATTCTGAATCTCTATTTTCATGTATTAAATATCTAATTATCTCCCATCAGCAATAATACGGCTATACTTACTATAACCACACTTTCTGTACTTTTTTCTGTGCAGCTATACTTTATCTATATTTCACTTATACTGCCGCTATACTTCTCAGATATACTTTCACAATACTTTCCCTATACTTCAACCATACATCGTTATACTTTAGCTATATTTCAGCAATACATCCACTACACTTCATTCAAATATAGATGAAGTATGGGATCGTCTCATTTGCCATACCTTTACTACGTTATCTGAGAGATCACTCCTATGTGATTTCCCAGATGTGCTCCTTAAAAAATGTTTCTATATCGGGTGTAAGAAGCAAGTAAAGTATAGAACTCATGATTTCACCCTCTGTCGTTTCCATACTGATCTTAACAGAATTAGAATCAACTTCGTTTATATCGTAATACATGTACATTTATTGGTAGAGTTTTATAATTACTCTCAGTAGTTTTCTATTCAGATCTATAGAATTTGGTACTTCTTCCAAAGAATTCGGTGATTTACTGACGAGAATATCTGATTAAAATCAACGAATATGGCAAACAGTGTCCTACCTTTCTTTTCAATTATCGAATGGATCGCTGCTTTTTAAAATAAATATGTTTTCAGTGCAACTTCGTTCCTTTCTAAACCCAGCTTGACCTTCAGGGATTAAACCTTTGTTTCCAGCAAAGACCTGAATTCTATTTGCGAGAAGTTTGTGATTCGGGCAGTCTTATGCCGAGTTTTGTTTATTCGCGGAAAATGTTGAGATGTTTGGTTTTTCTACCTTATCATATGCTGATCCTGCTTCCGTTCAAAAATGAAATTTCTCGAATGTTTGATCCTGAAGTTTCCTTCCTCTTTTTGTATTTCCTTTTTTGTTTTGTAATATACGGTTCAGTGGTTTCTTCCGCTTCGCTTCGACTCATGTTATAATCGCTAATTCGAGTTCTCTTTTTCGATGATCGTGTTTCTTTCAAGAAACATTTAACTTCATTCAGATCGCAGCCCTTTTCCTCTGAATATCATAAAATCATCCCTTAATTGAACATAAATTTCAAGATATTTTAATTCTTTATATAGTGGTACTAAACGTTGTTTATCTTTGATTATGTTTTAGTAAATGAGCAAATAGCATAAATATGTGTTTTTACGTGCTTATTCGTCGACTTAAGGGTTGAAACCCGCCCTTGAAGTTGAACCCCAAATCAGTTTCTCTTTAATATCTGAAATACGAATCGGAATTTTTTAAACCAAACAAATTTCAGCTTATTTTTACAAAAAGGCACTTATCGAAACATATTTTATATGCCGAGGGGTTGCAACCCTTATTTTTCAATAGGGTGAATGTGATTTTTTTCCTTTTTATACAGAAATTTTCAAAACAACTCAATGTCACTGTATATTGTACTATTTTTAAGAAAATTAAAACTTTTAATTTTTCAAAATTTTGAAAAAAAAGTATGACAAGGGGTGCTTTACACCTATATTTATTTGATTGCTTCCCAAGGTGTACCTCACCAATTGTCTTCATTTTGTAATATGTTTAGTACATAAAAAATAGTAGACACATATTTTTTTACGTGCTAATTAGTAGATTCCAAGTGTGAAAACCACCCTTAAAGTAATGAGTATTGGTAAAAAGAACGGAAACTAGCATATTTCTTGTTCGTTTAAAGCAAATAATTTTTTGCATTGTTTCTAATAAACTAAAAATATTTTCTAGTGCAACCAGACTTAAGCCTATACAGTTGAGAGTATTTAGACCCCCACCCCTCCTATAATTCCCCTCCTCTCACTTCACCTCCCTTCCGCCACGATCCCACCCTTCACTCACCCCTCCACTTCCCATACATTCCACTACTTCTTCCTCTCCTGCCCCCCTCTCATCACTTCCCCTATTTCCCCTCCACACCACTCACTTCCCAACTTCCCCTCCCCCACTTATCCCCACTTCTCCGACCTTCTTCACCAAACTTACCTTCCCCCCACTTCCACACCCATCGCTTGCTATCCCTATTTCCCTTTCCCTCATTTTCCCTACTTTCCCACACCAAACTTTCCCTCGCTTCCCTTCCTGGACAAAAAGTACGACGGATGGATGGACACCCGACCGAAACTATAAGGGTTTCTGCCTGGTGCTACGAAACCCTAAAAACAAAACAAAAATTATAATTTGACGCTATTGTTCTGTACCTTTTTCGCAATTTTATCAATTTTTGCCTTTAAAGTACCTTATGATGAATTGAGTATGTATTCAAAAGGTTGAATGTAATAGAAACCTGGAAGCGAGGTTACGTTTTGAATAACGCAACTTTTAATTTTAACTGAGAAATGTTCTGAAAATTTGGTAAGGTATTTCAATTCTGGAAACATGCACTGAACTATTTCTCGCGTCGGAAGAAAGTACCTGTTTAGTTGCTGCCGTTACTCTTTGAGCTATTAAAGAAAAACTGTTTTTGGTGGTCAACTTTAAGGGTAGTTTTCACCCCTTTAAATCGACGAGTCAGCACATAAAAGAATGATTTGTCTACACACATTAAGACAGCTTGACAGTTACGACATATTAGAATCGAATGTAAACAATATTTTTCTTTGTGAATAAGTCTAAATCGTCTTGTAATATCGATCTTGTTAAAAGGATGCAAGGAAAATGCAAGGATTGCATTCTCTGAACGAGTGAAAAATTGATTTTTAGCTGAACATAATTCTTTTGAAATACTGTCATCCGTCAACATTATTTCTTTTGCTTTACTACTTATTTCATGTATTGATGAAAGAAAACAGCTGATTCACCGTCTATGTAATATAGTTTATGATATTTGTATAGTTCAATATGATTTATTAATTGCTCTGTAATTCCAAAATTCTTTATTAGTTTCAATAAATGAGACAGCTACAGTCGGTCACATAAGAGCGTAGTCATGATTACCATCGAATGATAATTAGAAGGCCCAACTTTTTTATGTCATCTCTTAGAGGGGAAAATAATCGTTAATGCTTTGTATGATTCAATAATAGTTTCTTTATTTAATTTGAGTATTGCATTGTTTATCAAAATGAGTGCAGCTTATGCCTCTCGCTTCGAGGCAGTTTTTTTATGTTTGCACCCCAAGGGAACCAAAGTGACTCAGGTGGCTGCTGCTAAATATATGCAAAAGTCAAAACAGTTTGTGAGCAAATGGGTAAACCGTTATAAGCAATATAAAAATGTCGATGACTTTCCCGATCGCGGCTCTTTCGGCAAGATCTCTGAAAAGGGTGAATAAATGATTTTAACCATGTTTTCGAAAAATCCGACGTTAACTTTGCGAAAAGGTGCACGATTATTGTCTAAAAAAGGATTACGAATATCCCACGAAACCATTCGTAGACATTTGATAGCAAATGATTTGAAATTTCGGAGCACTTTGGAGAAACCAATTCTGAGTGAAAAGCACGTCCAAAAACGACTTGACTGGGCAGAAAAAAATTTGGACCGCGGCTGGGACAACGTCATCTTCTCCGACGAATCATCTTTTTGGGCCTTTCCGAATATAAAAAAACAGACCCTGCAATTCGAACCAGCTAGTTCGCCGAATTCGCAAAATTTGGAGGTCGCTTCCCAAGGAATATGCGGAAAATCTAGTCCAAAGCATGCCTCGAAGGTGCCAGGCCATTATTGAAGCTAACGGGGAATGGACCAGCTATTAAATGTATTTGCATTCAAGTTCATGATTCAATAAAATAATATTTGGTGGAATTGTTCAGTTTAGTACGTTTCTTTAGTAATAACAATGACTACGCTCTCATGTAACCGATGGTACATAATGGTATGTTTTCGACTGCTGTGGTGGTTACACATTTTACCAAAAGCGGCTCACAACAGTGGTCTCATACCGTTATGGTCAGGCACCGGTCTATCTCCAGCGTCCGTGCTCAGTGTACTTCAATGCCACTGCGAACATTGTATACCACAAGTATAATAAGAACTCAACAAATATTTTTGAGTAAAGTCCTTTCTAACAGGAACCAAAAATGAATACCACACATATGTACGCAAAAGTTAAGAATAAAAAAGATCATTCTAAACGAACGAACTGAAAACCGCCATTAGTTGGTCCATTAAGTGCACACCAGGAACGAGAAGTAATCTGCCTTACATTTTTAGGCCTTTTATTATGGATCTCAAACTTTTAGGACTTATGGTTTTGAACTTGCCGTTCCGAATGTAGTAGAAAGGTACATCAATTTTACATTAAACAGACCCCAAATCCAACACATGGCTTAATTTTTGAGAATTAGGGTTGACATTTGAGTATAGGGAGACAGTTTTTTAGAATTTAGTTTATTATTAGGTTTTGTTCATCTAATTTAGCGAATGTTTAATACAGAAAAAATTTTTAAAATGCATTTTTTTAAATTTGATTTTAACAGCAAATTTCTTATAGAAAACGCATGGCAAAACAGACTTTTTGCGGTTTTTAGAATATTTTTTGTGAGTTGGGGAAAATGTTATGGTAAAGTTGTAGGACTTGCAGAGAACTTTCTAAAAAACTAAATCAACAATAATAATATTTTCTTCCAAAAAATAATAAAACACTACATTCTTATATTGAGAATAGTATTTATGGCATGGATAGTGGTCGTTTTATCCCCACAACCCATTGGATGTTTTAGACAAAACGGCAATACTTGTATATTTTGTTTACGTTAAATTAACATGTGTATTATTCAGTTTGAGATTTCGATGGTTGCTAAAAAGATTCAAATAACTCGTGAGACACAGATTCATATATAATTAATTTTTACGAGTTATCCAATTATTATTCCAATCATTGGCCATTCTCTCGTACAGATCGTTTTATAACTATTTCTTCTATTACCATATAACATCTATTTAACAGAAAATATTAACTTTCTTATTTTTTTTTACATTCTCATCATAATTAGAAGGTATTAGTTTTATGTGATAACTGAATATCCCGGATTTCTTTAAATCTCCGCGTTTCGAGACCATAGATGTGCACTTTTTTAAATATAAAAACAAGACAATGAAAATACGTATGTTTTTATATCAATGCATATTATAAATTTTAATCATATACATTTATTGCAATGATACATTTTTCAGGGTAGTTGATAATAACAATTAATGCAAAATAAAGAGCAGATATTAAATTGATCATAAAAAAGCTGCCGCATGTACTCAACTCGCGCTACGCGCGGTTTACGCACGGTTTCTCTAGGTTTTTGCACTTCGTGTTCGACTTAGATGAGAAGAAAAAGTTCATTTGCAAATATTATAAAATTGTCAAAACCTCTGCATATGATGTGATGAGTAGGCTGCATCGCTGTGACATCCATTTGGCTAAATTGCTTCAGTTTTACATAAAGAGAGAACACATTCTCATCCAGACACTCGCGCTTTGCGCTCAATATTTTATTTGGAAATATAAAAATATTATAATATAATATCCATTAATTTTGTTTCGTGGTTTGTGTCGTTTGTCCAAAAATTTAATTTATTTTATTCTTAGATCTGTTTTTTACAAATGAAACAAAAACGACGCCTCCCATCAAAAAGTGTTTAATAACAAATTGGTAGACCTTTTTTGAGTGCACAATTTCCGTCTATTTATATTTTTTCGTATTTTGTATAGTTTGACCGCAAAATGCAATTTTTTATTTTTCATTATTTTGTTGTGCGATTAAAATTTGAATTTTCGATTTTTCAAGAAAATAAAAAAAAGTTTTAGAACAACATTGTAGGGCGTTGAAAAAAAAAACAGTTTTCTTTTCTTGAATTTTTCATATCGTGCGTTGTTTGGCTTAAAATGTTCATTTTCGTTTGTTTTATGGAATATTGTAAATGGTATAACTCCGGTAATTTTTCTTTTATCAAAAAAAGTAATAAGACTATTTGATTAGCCTTTTTGAGTACTATAAATATCCGTCCATAGAATTTTGGGATATTAAAAAAAGTGTTCTCAACAATTTTCAAAATGTGCTCACTTTTTGAATTTTTATCCAAAATAGCTAGCTAACAAACTTGACCTTCATTTTAGTACACTTAAAGAGTATACCAAATCTCAATCCAATAGGTTAATTCTTTTGAAAGTAATCGTGCTAACAAACTAAAAATCTACAGACAGACTAACAGATAGAAAGATATTTGGTAAAAACCTTTTTTGGATTCAGGGGGTCTCAAGACGTGGACATTTGACAAAAGCAGGGTGGGATGGGGGTCAAATTTTACACTAATCTAATACTTTCTCATTATAGGATGAGAATGTTAAAATAAAATTTTCATTTTATTTTGCAAAATCTGAATGAGCAGTCCCAGACCGAGGTACATAAATAAATATAAAATGCATTTGATATGTGGAATGTGTTCGTTAAGGCCAAAGGAGCTTTAACAAAAGAGAATTCACAATCACCAAATTACAGTTGTCGATGCTTTGACCTTTAATTTTCGAAGTTCTGTCCACAAATGTGCACAGACCCACAAATGTATGTGGGGGAAAAGCAAATACATTATCGAGCACGAAGCGGCCGCGAGCGTTCAAAGTGACAATTGTCGCCTCTGGATTATATCTCATTTTTGTTTCAGGCTTAAGATGGTTACAGCCCAATATGTCAAATGCATTTTTTCTAAGAGTTGGATTATTGAATAGTCTGCACGGGGCTGCCCCGGTATATATCATCAGTCACGGACACATTTTTGTACAGTAATGAAGTGATCTGATAAGAGCAGTGTGCCTAAATTGACATATTGGGAAAAGCCTGGATTTTACCCCATGATTCACGAGCTGGGTTGCAGTCAAGTGCATAATGCATTTTTTTTCATCTTGTTCTCGGGTGAACCCGATTTTTCATCACAGCCACGGAATAATTCAAGCGACTGATGAGATGAGGATGTTATAAGTTAATTTAATACGATGATTGAAATCTTTTGCGATGATGTTGTAGGTACAAAATTAGGAGCATGTTGTAGATCGGAGTTCGTCTTTTACCGTTGTTAACCTTAGACAGCTTCTGAGAGCGTTGGAGGTGACGATAGTCACCTCTGGATGCTTCCTTAGAGCTACAATCTGCCACTCCACAGGTTTTTAGTCGCTTGCTTCCTGATGATCTAGAAACTTTCTTACAATGCGACAGGTGTTTCATAAAACCGCCTTCTGAGCTGCTGCCAGTACCCTACTAACTCCTAAATGTTCAAGATGTTCAGTGCATCTTACGTGCACATTGCCTGTTGCTGAAATCACAATAGGATGAATAGATGCATGTTTCATATTCCTCCATATTGTCTTTACTCCATGCCTTAGCTCGCTATACTTATGGACCTTGGTTGTATAGGTTGCCTGAAAATTTCGGTTAAGTGGACAAGCAATGTCGATGATGTAGACTCTTCCACCTTTTTTTCTCGCATCATGATGCCGGGTCGATTAGCTCGAATGTAATGATCCGTCTAGATAGTAACATCCCAGTATAAGATGTAATCTTCGTTTTCTAAAACGACCATTTTAATGTATCTATAGAAGGTATCCATTCTGTAAAGAGTCCTAGGTTGAGGGCAAGTTGTTGATGTATGATGCCTGCCACATCATTATGTCTGTGCGTGTATACTCTTTGAGCCATTACGCGACAACCATCAATAATATGCTCGATGGATTCGTTGGTATCGCCACATAATCGGCACCGGTCAACCGCATATATATAACGAATATATAACGAAAGTTTGCGATAATTTGTGGTGTTAACAACCCTGTCCTGAATCGCAATGACGAATCCTTCCGTTTCTGGATACAGGACGCCCTTTCTCTGCCAAATATTGAATGTCTCACTATCCACTTCATGTTGATCTAACGTTTTGGGGTGCTCGCCGTGAATAGCTTTGTGTCTCTATCGTGTTTCTAATTCCTCTATGGCTTCTACCCTGATATTCAAGGCCTCCTCTGAGGACATATGCAAGGTCCTGTAGTCCGAATCCACTTTATAGATCGTGTTATAAAGATATCGATATCAATCTAGCTTGCTGTTAAAATAGTCTCGCAACTGCATAGCTTGTGACCTACACAATTTCTTGACATCTACAACGTTCCTACCCCCTCTATGTCGTGGTAGAACTACCCTTTTCAATGCCGAATTACTATAGTGCATTTGGTGCTTCGTCATTTCTACGCAGACGATTCTGTTTAACTTTTCAAGGTCGGTGTTAGACCATTTGATGAGCCCAAAGGATTACGTGAGAACAGATGTGGCATAGTTGCTGATTGCCCTGGTTTTGTTTGCCGAGTTAAGAGAACTCTTCAGAATCGATCTGAGTCTCGTAGTGAAGGCAGTCGTTGGGCTTTTCTTAACTATCGTATGCTGAATATCCTTAGATTCGAGAATACCCAGGTATTAATATGACTCGCCCTCAGACATTGCCTCTATGTCATTCACGAAATCAATCTCTACCTCTGCAGTCCCTAATTCTCCTCTGGTTTAATGCACTGTTCTGCATTTATCTAGTCCAAAATCCATGTGGATATCATTGGAAAACTGTCTATCTCTATTCT